>JAFVLL020010247.1:0-22525 GCA_021397915.2 Tor tambroides
AAATCATCACAATTAAAAGAACCAAAGACTTAAACTACTTCAGCCTGTGTGCACTGAATTTATTTAATACACGAGTTTCACAATTTGAGTTGAATAACTGAAATAAATGAACTTTTCCACGACATTCTAATTTATTGAGATGCACCTGTAAGCTGTTTTTACACTAACAACAAAGTTTTGAGTTCTGAAACTTTACAGGATGTTTTTATAGTACAATGACATTTTATGTCAAAAGATCAAGGGAATGTTCAAGGTTTTAACCACCTGAGGCAATACTAATGTTTGTGTCCTCTCAGTCTTGAAAGCAAATCTTTCTCTACTAATTCAACATCAACATAAGGCAACATAATGACATGAAACCATGCACTATAGTGCACTGTATACAGTGTTTCGTTGACAGTTTGAAATCTGCATGTGACTTATTCCGCTCTGTGCAGCACGCAGTGTCACGTGTCAAAAACATCACATGCTCTCGGCTCTTGTACTGTCTAATGACAGTGGAGATTCTCAGCAACGGACGCAACCCTGAAAAACTATCGCCATGGATTTTTGCAGATAGCCGATAGTTCCGGCAATCAACTATTGGTGCCAATTAATTGCCAAAAACCGACCATCTGGTCGACCTCAACCAAGGACTGTCTTCAGTGCAATAATCAGCAGATAAAGGGTTATTGATTACCATATTTATGTACTACATTATAAGAAATAATACAGTAACACCATAATATAGAATTGCAATAGTAACATGTCCAAAATAGTACTTTTTTGTTACTGTATAATACTGTGGAAATATTTTTTTCTTGGCAAAGAAAAAAATGTGTACCTGAACATATGCATCATCTTGGTGAGGTCTAACTCCAGAGACTGAAGTGCTAAGTACATCTTTGTCTTCAATTTGCTGTGGAACAAAATGAGAAAAAATAAATAAATACATGCAAATAGTAACAGGAACTGAAAGATAATGAATAAAAAAAAAAAAGAAAAAAAAAAGAGAAACCACACTTGTCTCCAGGGAGCTTGTAAAGGTTGACCAGACCCTTCAGGTGTTTGGAAAACTCATCAAAATTTTTGTCCCTGTTTAAAAAAGAAAAGAAAAAAAGTTAATGTTAGATGCATTACTTGTCCAGTGACAACATCACGGTTATCATCTTAAAATACAGAACTGAGTTCTTGAATCTGACAGGCTTTATGAGGGTAAGGAGCATAAAGTAGGATGCTGGTTCAGTTTTGGTGATTGCATTACAGTTGTACTTTTTTTTTTGTTCCCTTTTTGACACTTTTAAAATAACAGAAGCTTAGGCTGTTTCTAAGTAAAATATTTATTTAGTGGCATAAAGTTAGTAAAGCAGGGAAACCTATTATTTTTATCTGTCAATTGACAGAAAGGGTTCTATATTATCCATAATCGGTAAATGGTTGTAAAAAGCTATTATATCAATATGTAACAATGTTAAGACTGGTCTGTTTGTTTCGAAGCATATGTGTTTTGATGTACAGTGTATTTGACTGGGCGACATAAATTACAGACCCTCAAAAGTTTGTTGAGGCCCTAAACACAAGTAAACTAAATATGCCTCAGCATATTCCACTTTGCAGATTTACTTTCCCTTAACTTACCTTAAATGTTGTATCAGCTCAGGACAACTCTACATGACAATGAGACAAAAAAGTAAGATCACAGGGCAAAATACATACAACTTTATTATGCTATCCACAATAACCACATAAGTCCTCCTCTCACCACAGGGTTTTCACCATGGTGGGCCACTTTTACGTCCACAAGCTTTCCTGCTTTATCCAAATGCACCTCAACGTAGAACATATCTGAGGTGATATAACACTCAGTACGCGAGGGGCTCAGGTGAGATCCCAACCTGTAGGCGCATAGCACCACAACAAGAGAAAGACCAAACATACCATTTAGCATATTAAATAATTTGTATGTCTTAAAGTAAAGTTAGATCGAGTAAAACAGAAATAAAAACAAGTTAGTTATGTCACATATCACACCAAGGCTCCAAAGCATGTATTGAGTAAGTACTGCATTTTCCTAAGAAGTCCTGTTTTGAGGCTTGTATTGTATGTATTTGTTTTCACTTGATATACTGAATTTATGTTGGCACACTCTAGCTAAATCATGACAATATTAGATTGTGAACAATTAAAACATCTCCATCACCTGCCTTTAGAGAAAAGATTATTAGTATCATCCTACAGTGCACATTTTATCAGTTGCAGTATATATATATATATATATATATATATATATATATATTACAGAGGTGCATCTCAATAAATTAGAATGTCGTGGAAAAGTTCATTTATTTCAGTAATTCAACTCAAATTGTGAAACTCGTTTATTAAATAAATTCAATGCACACAGACTGAAGTAGTTTAAGTCTTTGGTTCTTTTAATTGTGATGATTTAGGCTCACATTTAACAAAAACCCACCAATTCACTATCTCAACAAATTTGAATACTTCATAATACCAATAAAAAAAAAATCATTTTTAGTGAACTGTTGGCCTTCTGGAAAGTATGTTCATTTACTGTATATGTACTCAATACTTCGTAGGGGCTCCTTTTGCTTTAATTACTGCCTCAATTCTGCGTGGTATGGAAGTGATCAGTTTGTGGCACTGCTGAGGTGGTATGGAAGCCCAGGTTGCTTTGATAGCAGGCTTCAGGTCATCTGCATTGTTGGGTCTGGTGTCTCTCATCTTCCTCTTGACAATACCCCATAGATTCTATGGGTTCAGGTCAGGCGTAGTTTGCTGGCTAATCAAACACACTAACACCATGGTCATTGAACCAGCATTTGGCCTTGGGTACTGTGTGCAGTGCCAAGTCAGGTTGGAAAATGTAGAAATCAGATCTCCATAAAGCTTGTCAGCAGAAGGAAGCATGAAGTGCTCTAAAATTTCCTGGTAGATGGCTGCGTTGACTGGACTTCAGAAAACACAGTGGGCCAACACCAGCAGATGACATGGCAGCCCAAATCATCACTGACTGTGGAAACTTCACACTAGACTTCAAGCAGCTTGGATTCTGTGCCTCTCCACTCTTCCTCCAGACTCTGGGACTTTGATTTCCAAATGAAATGCAAAATTTACTTTCATCTGAAAAGAGGACTTTAGACCACTGACAAACAGTCCAGTTCTTTTTCTCCACAGTCCACGTAAGACGCTTCTGACGTTGTCTCCGGTTCAGAAATGGCTTGGTAGCGAGCGTGGTGACTCTTCATGCACTGACTCCAGCTTCAGTCCACTCCTTGTGAAGCTCACAAGTCTTTGAATCAGCTTTGCTTGACAGTATTCTCAAGCTTGCAGTCATCCCTGTTGCTTGTGCACCTTTTCCTACCCAAATTCGTCAACTTTGCAGTCAACTTTGCTTTGATACAGCACTCTGTAAACAGCCACACATTTCTGTAATGACCTTCTGTGACTTACCCTCTTTATGGAGGGTGTCAATGTTTGTTTTCTGGATCACTGCCAAGTCAGCAGTCTTCCCCATTATTGTGATTTCAAAGAACAAGAGATACCCGGAATTTATTCTGTATGGATGGTCATTAATTGAAACTCAAATGTAAATATTCTAATATTTTGAGATACTGATTTTTGACTTTCTTGAGCTGTAAGCTCTAATCATCAAAATTAAAACAAAAAAAAACTTTTGAAATGTTTTACTTTACATGCAATGAATCTAAAATATATGAAAGTTTCACTTTTTGAAATAACTTACAAAAAAAATTTATTGAGATGCACCTGTATATATATATATATATATATATGTATATAAATAAATAAATAAAACTCACATGTTCTGCCGAGCAATGGACTCCAGGCGATCTGTCATTGATGGCAATGAAGATACTGATGATGAGGAATGCAATGTAAAAGAAACAGGAAAAACAAGAGACTCAGACATTCAAGTGATATTCAAATTATATTAAATATCCACAATACATGTAAGGAATAATTCGGTCAGGAATGAACAATACATAAGGAATAATTCATGTAAGGAATAATAACTCTGCTTCTACATTCATCGTGCATTCCGTTAAATAATTGCAAACCTTAGAATGTTCTTCAGCCAATCAATCAGATTCAAGCATTCAACTGCCCCGTAGTCAGGGCTGGGAAAGTTACTTTTAAAATGTATTTCACTACAGATTACAAAATACATGCTTTAAAAAGTAATCAGTAATGTATTTCGTTAGATTACTCAGGTTTAGTAACGTAATCTAAATACTTTAGAATACTTTGAAATACTTAAGCTATGTAACACAAGGGAACATATACTTGATGTATTATTTTTGTTTTCCAACTCTAAATAAGTGACATCTACCAGTCACAAGATTTGTTTTCTTTGCATTTTTTAACAACATCTGTTTTCCACCACATTTCTATGAACAACAACAACAAAAAAAGTGTCATTTAAATCTACCAATCAATATAAATTCAATTTGAATACAATGAATGGGATTCCGTGCTGTTTCATGCTGCATTCCAAGCTTCTAAACGAATCCAAACACACCAAACATATCATAAAAGTAGCTAAAACAACTGGCACAGTTCTACAAATTATACAATAGATTTGTTTAATGAATGGACCAAACTTTAAGTGATTACTTCATAATCCTCTCTATGGAGAAGCGATCGGCACAAAAGAATCGCTGAGTCAAAATTGACAGGGCTCGTTTCCCAAAGCAACTACGGTCGCAAGTAATGTCGTTGTAGTTCAACGTAATTTAACAACCACAGTTCGCTAATGATGCTTTTGGGAAACATACCCCAGATCTATCCATTTACACTGGTTTCGTTAAACAAAAGAAATGATTCATTTAAAAGATTGACTCAAAAGAATCATCTGTTCACGAATCGAATCATGAACTCGCATTACCGCGCCAAAGATGATCTGTTCTTGAACATTACAGATGGACTTGAAGTCTTTATTCATTCGAAAAGCACACAAAGCTGTCGTTTGACTTTATAAACTTTTATTTCATGCATGATTCGTATGGATCTGTTAACTGAATGCAAAGTGTGAATTCTAGAATTCAGTGTCATTTTTCAATTAAGTTCTTAGAAATATTAAACGTAATAACCATTCAACACTCAAAATATGAGAAAACAGAGAAAAAATTTTTCAAAGATCAAGAACAACTTCCCTCAAGATGCTTTTTTCAGATTAGACGTTGTATCCTTCGATGCCGATAGAAGTTTTGTTGCAGGTAGGCATTGCACTGCACTGATGTTACGTCCTTTTTCAGATTTATAAACTAGTCTTTGTATTTCCACGAGAGAAATGCATTACGCTAATGGCTTTCTGTTGTGTCGTCCATTTTTGTGTCGTGATGATGAGCGTACTCTCACTACGAGTTAATTGCTCAATGAACAGGTGGCTGCACGCATTTTTTTTTTTTTTTTTTTTGCAACGGAGAATCAGTTGCCTTATTGGTTAAAATCCCCAAACTGTTTACTTAAATAGTAAATTAAGAAATTAAATTAAAATTCAAAGCAATCACTTTGGTAATCTAAAATTCTTTTCGGATGTAACTGTAATTTGATTACCACCTATTTAAAATGTAATTATAACGAAATACAGTTACTCATATTTTGTATTTTAAATACGTAACGCCGTTACATGTATTTCGTTACTCCCCAGCCCTGCCCGTAGTATAAGTAAGGTATAATTAATATAAAAAAAATAAAATAAAAAAAAATTCAAAGCATCACAATGTTCATTAATGGGGTCATGAACTGCCTTTGTTTTTTATTTTGTACTGTTCTCTGAGGTCCACTTATAATGTTATCAAGATTTTTACATCAAAAAACATCAATTTAGAAGTAATAGGCTATTTTCTGTCCTGTTTTTCTAAGGGTGAATGATAATTCTGAAAGAAAACGAACCCGATGTCTGTTTGCTATAATGATGAATGCAACTTTCATGCATCTGATTGACAGAAAAACCTCACGCTCTTATTTCAAGGTTGTTGTTAATGCTGTGGTTGTTTTTAAGAGTTTCCTTCGTGCATTCAATTTAATGACGTTAAGTTAGAAGTCATTTATCATTCATTGGAACTGTGCTTATGCTTTTAGACACTTACATAATTTTTGTTCCATCCAAATGCGCAGCCTTCAACTGCTCAGGTAATGGTATGATCAAGAGCCATTGAAAAACTACAGAAAAGTAAAACTACTTTACTAAGTAAAACTATTTTACTTTAGCAGTACTGCCCACAAGTACTAAGGAGAGATCACATATGGGCTTATTTTGGCTGGTCAGAAAATGTGTCAGTGAGACCTATGAATGGAGCGCGAGCTCAATCCTGTGACAGGCAGTCGTGGAGCACGTGAAGGAGAGATGTGAGGGCACGAACAATGCTGTTTAAGATCTCCATTAATTGGTGCTTGTAGTATTTTAATGTGTATATATTTTAAAGCACTGAATCACTATAGAAATCACGATTCATTCAATTTTTAGCATTTTAAAGGGGTCATATGATGTTGCTAAAAAGAACATTATTTTGTGTATTTGGTGTAATGCAATGTGTTTGTACGGTTTAAGGTTCAAAAAACACATTTTCCACATACTGTACATTATTGTTGCTCCTCTATGCTCCGCCTTTCTGAAACGCGTCGATTTTTACAAAGCTCATCGTTCTGAGAAGCGAGGCGTACTCTGATTTTTGGAAGCCCAAACAAAGTAGTTTTGCTTTCACAATGAAACACAGCATCTCCACAACATAGTTCCGCCTTCTTTCTTTGCGTATACATTTGGGCGGTGTTTTGCAAATCTTCCCACACAGTGACGTAGACATGTGGGGGCGTGTTTAAACGAGGCGTTTTAGGAGGGCGTGGTCGAGTCTTAACTTTTATAAAGAATATCTCTTTGGTTTTGAGACTTTAGTCTTTGGAGCTTCAGGGATCTTATCTATGCACAAACAGCTTTTAACACTCCAAAAAGAAAGGAAAACTTGAAATCGCATCATATGACCCCTTTAAATTGATTACTGGCCAAAATCAATGATTCACGATTCAAAAATCCATGTTTCGAGGTCGATGCATATGCGTCGACAGGGTTTGTAACCAATGCATTGAGAAACCGAGTGAATCGTTACACCCCTAGCAGACGGGCTGCATGAGAATGCAAATTCACTCTCTGACAGCAGGTGGCGCTTATGGAACAACGGCAATATAGTGTTTCCTTGGTTTTTGCTGTAAACAAAGCAGCGCTGCGCTTTATAATTACTACTTAAATATGCATTATACAGAGGCATGATGAAATGAAAATGCCATCTAAACTATTCTGAAGACAGTCACAGTGCAGCGCTGTGGACGGAAGGTCCCTTGGGAAACACGACCTGATCATCAGGTTCCTTAAAAGTGCCAGGAGGTTAAAACCTCTAAGGGCACACCTTATTCCCCCTTAAGACCTCCCTTTGGTCTTGCTGGGCCTACAGAGAACTGCGGTTGAGCCCTTGGAGTCAGTCAAGCTTAGTACCCTCTCACTGAAGTTCAAGTTCAAGTTGAGCTTTATTATCATTCCACTACATGTGGGGACATACAGTGGAACGAAATGTTGTGCCTAACAGGACCACGGGGCTACATAAATACAGACATACAACAATGAAGTAAAACACTATAAACTTATACACAACTAACCTACTGACAGATTTTGACTAAGTATACTATATATAAATGTTTACCCTATACAAACTAAAGATAAAATATAAAAAATAAAAATAAGAAATACAAACTATACAAACTATACGAATGCTTCACATAAATACTGGTTATTACAAAAACATTAAATCTAACTTATCTTAAACTTTAAATGGTAATGCATTAATTTTTGTATTAAGATAATTGACATAATTGATATAAAAAGAAAAACTCACTGAAGGCAAGCCAGGTCTGCTGAATCTGTAAGTACAGAAAAGTCCGTCTGTAGACCCAGATCTTTGATAGTGACATCAGAACCGGCCTGTCCTTTCAGACTGGCGTACTACATGTAACAATGGAAAATACCTGAAGAGAATGAGGAAAGGAGATAAACCTAAATTAAATATATACAAATTCTTTGTAATATTGCACTATTTTTCTGTAATACAGTAAAATATGACATTACTACAATACAGTAATGGAAATCTAATGAAAATCATCAATGATGATAATAATGAGCGTTACAATAAATAAAACATCCAGGCGCAGGCTTCAATTTCTTGAAGCTAAATTTTTCTTTTTAATTAATTTTCTCTTGATTTTAGAGTATTACTATAAGTGTGTTAAGGTTAAGGTGTTTGGTAATTAGGATAAACATATTGCCCGAGAAACATAATGTTATTTGAGAGCTGTAGACAAGACAAGAACCCTTACCGTATCCAATAACAATGACCACCATGATGATCATAGCAGATCATGACTCCAGCCAGACAGCGCAAGAGGAGAATGAAGATCAGACTGACCAGCATGGCGTCACCAAGCCACTGAAAAGACAGCACAGAGATCTAATCAATGCAAGTATAATTCATCTAGTAACACTAGAACTCACTAACACTAAGGTCATTGCACACCTAAAGGTCATTGTACACTGAGTCCGAAAATTTTCCCACGTTAAAAAAATAAATACGACCTCACGTTATGTCAATCACGTTTACACACTGCCTCCAAAATTTTCATCCGTCATAAAAAAATTGGGATCGGGTTTGATTTTCTGAGTTTTTCGCATCTGTAGCAAGCATTTTGAGAGGTGTTTTGACAGTTCAGAGCCACCAAACAAGCAAACGCCAAAATCCAGAATGGCGATTGTCAAGTTCATCCACTTCGTTTCGCAGCGCAAAGCACTGTATATAGATCCTTGCACACTAAGTTCACAGAAATTGGTGGTCTTCTTTTTAATATGTGGCTCTAATATCGCTAGCGAAGCATCAAACTGAGCCACTGACATCCTGAAGTAAACTTTGAATCGCTCGTGATAATCTCCTTAATAAGGACGAACTCTCCTTCCTCTCTATATCTCAAGATTGGACGGACCCAATATTTCCTTTCTTTTTCTTTTTTAAGAAGCGAGAGGACAACAAAATCATCCTCATTTCTTGAAGACTCCATTTAGTAGGCTACTGTTTTGCGAATTTTTTTTTTGCAACGGATTAATTAATACGCATCGGACTCAGTGTGCAAGGTGACAAATTTTTAGGATAATGAATACGAAAAAAACGCATGCGAAAATTGAGTCCGAAATTGTCGTCCGAAATTTTTGCACGTTAAAAAATAAATACAACCTCACATTGTGTCAATCACGTTTGCACACTGCCTCCAAAACTTTCGTCCATCATAAAAAAATTCGGATCAGGTTTGATTTTCTGCATTTTCGCATCCGTAGCATGTATTTTGATAGGAAAGGATGGTGAATGCGAAAAAACCAAAAAAAAGCATACGAAATTTCAGACTCAGTGTGCCAAGGACCTTAAATCTGACTGCCATAACCAAACACTGAATGGAGAGGAAATAAAATGAACCTAGAATATCAGATGCTTACAGGAGTATCCAGTGCCAGGACTGAGTATAGTCCTCAAAGATCCTCATGGCCATCGGGCCTCAACCACAACATTGGATTTCCTGCAAAAATACGAATATGGATTAATTCTAATCAATATGATTATATTTCAATGTAACCATATAACACATATATCACATTATATAATATTATTATATTATGGTCATGATAAATAAATCTTTAATTGAAATTAAAATTATTTCAGCTAGTTGCCATCAGGGTCAGATAGTTTAAATTAATGCAAATTATTAAAATTAAACAGACATGTATTAAAAAATAAAAATGAGAAAACAGAGAAAATATATGTAAAAATAAAAACTAATTCAAACTATTAGAAAAAAAAAACTGATTATATTAAGTATAATCTAATACAAACAAATACAAATAATAATAATAATATTACTAACTTTGAAGCTTCAAGGAGATCTGTTGCATTTATATTTTGTCCTCCATCGTCTGTGAACGCAGTTTTGTTGCCAATCACAGCTACACCACCTTTCAAGGTCTCTAGAGCAGGCAAGCATCTCCGTGTGACTGAAACACATGAAGTTCATCATTTTAATGCAACAGAACTGTAATTTATGTGATGAAACAAACATGTTTTTGTAAGATTTAAAGGCTTACAATTCTTGCTAGGTGTGAGTATTGCAGGGCACAAGCCATCCTTTAGGATTACAGGAGGAGCTTTCTGGAAAACAGAAGGACATTTTTCTGTGAAGCAATTTTGGATTAAGCATGTTGCTCAAGGACATGGAAATTAAAGGAACACTCCACTTTTTTTGGAAATAGGCTCATTTTAAACTCCCCTAGAGTTAAACAGTTGAGTTTTACTGTTTTTAAATCCATTCAGCCGATCTCTGGGTCTGGTGGTAGCACTTTTAGCTTAGCTTAGCATAGATCATTGAATTGGATTAGACCATTAGCATTGCGCTCAAAAATGACCAAAGAGTTTCGATATTTTTCCCATTTATAGCTTGACTCTTCTGTAGTTACATTGTGTACTAAGACCGACGGAAAATGAAAAGCTGCGATTTTCTAGGCCAATATGGCTAGGAACTATACTCTCATTCCGGCGTAATAATCAGGGAAATTTGCTTCCGTACCATGGTGCAGCAGGCGCAGTGATATTATGCAGCTCCTGAAAGTAGTCCCCAGCTCAGTAGCCTATGATATAGCTGGGGACTACTTTCAAGGCTGCGATATCATTAAGCCTGCCACACCCATGTGCACGGCAACAAATTTGTCTTAGATTTACTGATGTAACCTACAGGAAGTCAACTTAAATCAGGAAAATATTGTAACTCTTTGGTCATTTTTGATCGCGTCTATGGTCCCTAATCTGATTCAATGACTAAGCTAAAAGTAAACTGCCACAGGCAAATCGGCTGAGAATGGAATTCAAAAGCCTTGTCCTCTGTTTTCTTTAGGGAGTTTAAAAAAATGAACTGGTAAAAAAAAGATGAATATTCCTTTAAGTGTTATCTCAGCTGCTGTACAAATGTTTCTTTTCATGGTTGCTAACCTAAACCTTAAACCACTGTACTAAATCTAGGGGTGGGCAGTATAGTCAAAATGTTATATACTGTAATCATTTTTATCGTGATATCTTAAAAATGTTTTCTTTCCTGTCCAGAACTGCCTTGGTCATGTCAACTCCCCTCCTTGCAAATTGCTTGTAGTATTCCCTATCATCTTCACTTCGTAAAGCTTTCACTAAAGTCATGAATTTATCGGGACATCTCTCCACAGATCTGTCAAATGAACAGAAAAACAACTGTAACATTCTGTATTGCAAATGAGTGTGACAAACACTATAGATACATAAAATACTGAAAAAGAGGTTAACCGAAACTGTGCCAAACCTGAGTGGTGGGACACTGAAACTCCAGCAGGACAGAGGACTGGCACACTTCATGATGTTGAAGTAGAACAACAGGGCTTCTTCCTGATTATCAAACAGATTAAGCCAGGAAAAATTAACAGTTGCGCCTGAGATACATCTGATCTGAGTAAGAACCTATTTAACAATTTAACCACTGAACTGCATTTGAAGTCTATACTGTGAAGGCAAAGTGGTGCGATCTCGGTGAGTTTTTCAAAGAAACAACTTTACTCACTCAAGTGGGGAGCCGACCTGTCCACAAAACTGACCCTTACTGTCTGTCGGATAAATCACTTTCCGAGGGGGTCACCCTGAGACCATGCTGTAATAAAAGATACAGCACCGTCAGTGTGGAAAGACAATAACTTGTCCTCTGAAATGGACATGGTTTAATGCTCTGCCCCATCTACATATAGCGGCACTGTGCATAAAAATGTGAAACTAAATAGACTGAAATTTGCAGAATCCCAACTGCAAGTAGCCCCAGCAAGGCCAAGATGAACAGGACACAACAGAGAATGTCTGTGCAGCCCTGTTCACCAAGAAAAACACACACACTCAGTGCTACAACACAAATCTTGACATGTTTATGAGATAAATGCTAAAATAAAGAAGTTTTAAAACGCTGCAATTACATGTCTCAGACAGGGTTCTTATTGTTAATTAAAACTTTTTTTAAAAAACCATAAAAGTCTTTACTTGGAATAAAATAAATTTTACATTAAATTAAAAAAAAAAAAAAAAAAAAAAATATATATATATATATATATATATATAAACATTTTATTTCAGCTACTTGCAACACTTCTCATTTTCATTTTAGTTTAAGTCAAACTATTAAAATAAGTGTAACTGAATAAACTAAGAATTAAAGTAAAAATAGACAATATAAAATATAATAATAAAAGGCAAAAATACAAAAATTATAAAACTTTAAAATTTAAGTGAAAACAGAAAATACAAAAATAAAATCTAATTCAAAATATTTTCAATAAACTATAATAGTATAATAAATGACATTAAATTAACACTGATCTCACTCAGATACGTATGTAAGATTCTAATTCAGTCTTATGGCTTATAAAGGTTGTCTCACCTGTGCTCATTGACCCTTTAAATGTGGGGTCAAATTTCTTAGCTCCCCTGTGAAGACATTGAAATTGTGTATTTATTTACACCAATTTGTGGGCATGCCCAGAAAAATGTAATAACTTTCTCTCTATTTATACAGTACATAATGCCTCAAAATATAGTTATTTTAGCAGAAAATTCTGTGAAAAAAAAAAAAATCAAAAACTTGTTGCCATCTTTAGAATAATACAATGAATTTATATTTTTAAAGTTATTTATCTTTACTCTTGTATTTTGTATTACCATGTTTCAGCACTATCTCATGTAGTCCTGTCAACAGATAATAGCACAAATATATCCACCACGCCAATTTCTACTGACTCATTTCTACCATCACCACATACCACCCAGCCATAGAACTATGGCACATATTTTCTCTTTCTGCCTCCTTTTGCTCAAAGCTGTTGATGCCAAATTGACAACAATGCAGGCTGGCTCCTGTTGTGATGAGGAAGCTGTGCTACCACACCACAAAATCAAGCAGCGGGTTTTATAGGGCATGACATCTTTCCGATTGTCTCAAGTGAAACGCTAAGTAGATAAAGCTAGTTCTGCTTCATTTGTAACTAAATTAGACTGGGTATAAGGGCATTTTGAAACTGAAACT
The DNA here is from genome assembly GCA_021397915.2 of Tor tambroides. Classification (NCBI taxonomy): domain Eukaryota; kingdom Metazoa; phylum Chordata; class Actinopteri; order Cypriniformes; family Cyprinidae; genus Tor; species Tor tambroides. Next base: position 13,183 of record JAFVLL020010247.1, read on the forward strand.
GGTATGTTTGAAAGTATTTTACACGTCACAATCACTCTTCACATCCGGTCCACCCGTGGACGAGCGTAAGCTAGAAAGCTGAATATCAGGCATATTTAGATGATGCTGTGGCGTATTTGTCTAACTGAGCTGAATATTTGCCATGTGATTGTGATTCTTCAGTCATGTGTGCAAGGCCTCACTTTCACTAAACTCGGCCAAGTGTGAATTTGGCAAAGCTGCAGTGTCTATTTACTTGAAGCAGGTTGGGCCGAGGAAGTGGATCCTGTAGTGGCTGAAGTAAATGTTATGAAATTCTTGAATTCAAGGCCTTTTACTGAAGCATCTGTCTAAACAATTCAAATTATTTATTTATATTTTTCCTCTTTGTTGGATTGCTTTAAAGAATTTACTTATTTGTATACATTGTCCAAAACAGTATCTAAACCACTTTTGTACTTAAATATGCTAATGTTACTGTGCTGATCAGATATCAAACTAGGCGACAAACATATAATAGTGCAAAAGTAATATTCGTGCCTTTCAAATGATTATAGAAGTGTCCAAATAATTTTTGTCTCTTTTAAACGATGCTTTCAATATTTTAAACCCAACAAATATGTATTTGTGAAATGTTTTGCTTGAAAGGTGTTTTGTTTTCCATATTTCTCTATAATAAATGCCACTTTGTTTCATATTTTGCTACATAATGAAGATACATTCCCATTTGAAAGAAGTCTGCAACAAGGTTGCATTTATTTTGATCCAATTATTAATATTTTGAAATATTATAAAAATAGCAAAAATAACATTTCTATTTTAGTATATTTTAAAATGTGTATTTATTTTTTATATTTATTCATTTAATTTTTATATTTATTGATTTTATTTTATTTTAGTGTCACATGATCCTTCAGAAATCATTCTAATATGCTGATTTGCTGCTAAAGAAAAAGTATTATCAATTAATGTTGAAAACAGTTGTGCTGCTTAATAATTTATACAATCTTCATTAATAGAAAGTTCAAATATGAGCATGTTTTCAAATTATAAATATACTTTTCTGTCACTTTTGATCAAGTCATTGCTGAATAAAGTATGAAAACAACAACAACAAAAAATCTTACTGATCACAAACCTTTAAACAACAGTGTATTTTAGAGGCTACACTAGCTATATATTTCTGTATATGTTTGATTTGTAAGTTACAAAGAAAAAAAAAAATACACTGAATATATTTTTGTTAGTGTTTTCTGTTATTGGCTCTCTGGCTGAGATACATTTTGTTGCCACCTAAATCCCCATGAGACAATACACTACACTAGTAACCAATGCAGGCCTTGGCTTAAGTAATAAGTGTGCAGTGTGTGTGTGTGTGTGTGTGTGTGTGTGTACGTGCTATTGACAGTTTATTTTATTGAGGTACCATCCATTTAGAGCAATCATCAGCGAACCAGACGCTCTTAACCATCCACAAACAGCTCCCCTAATGACCTGAGCTTTCCAAACAGCTCACACTCTCAGCATCTCTCACTGTGTATCACATCCTGCTAACCTGACACGTACTGTCTAATAACCTATTCATGTGGTATTCACGCTACTCAAAGTTAAGCAGTTCTCTTTCAACAAAATAAGTCAGTAGTAGTAATACAAATAGTAACAATTTATGGTCTACATCTCTAGTTTTGTGACAACTTCACACCAGGGCTGCATTTAAAGGTAAGCATATTAAGCATATCTTCTCAGTGCTCTGAAAATGCCTTACTGATGAAAAAAATTGAAATAACAAACCTTGTTTCCCATAATATGAACCACTTCCCATTTGACCGTCTTTACAGTATGTTTAGTCTTAATGTTTACGGTTATCGACAGACAGTCTGTGCACCACTTCCGATGTTTTGAAACAGGAAACTAGTCAAGGTTCGCATCCTCAGTAATACGTCTTGACTGTTATTCTTAGAAAATGCACTTCCGTGACCTTAAATGTGTAGCATATTGTAGCTTTTTATCGATCTATTTATTTATTTTATGACGTACTAACCAGATGTGTTAAAAAAAACAAACAGAATCACAGCCAATCAGAAGAGCATATTTACGGGCTCTTTCCACAGCCTTACTACTTTCGAGCGAAATGGAAAAGTACAAAATCTTATGCTGTCTTCACACGCTATTAGAAATTTCCTACTACACACTTCTGAATTCGTAATTACGGTTTGTTGTGTTCAAGTGCTTTGTTGGCAAAAAGAACAGAAATCATCGAGGACACCAGGTTTATTCTTGCTTATTTCTTAGGAAATCTTATTGAAGCCTAAATGTATTGAAGATATTCAACCAACATCTAGTGGATTTTGAATAAAATGTATAAAGTCTCATTTGTTGAGATAGACAGTCATAGATAGATCTAGCTAGTTATCTTGCTGACGATTCTGAAATTTCAGTAAAATACATAGAATATGCATCAAATGATTATTTATATAGAGAAAGCAAAGTAATGTTTAATGGTTATGGTCTGCCCAACTCCAGAAACTCAGGTATCAAAATCTTGAGTTTCCCAGCAGCAAAAATAACCCGAAGCCATTCATGTCCAAATTTCTAGGAAATTCATATTTACAATAATTCCAATAACAAATAAAGGCAGCATAATTCATAAATATTAAACCAAATGATTAAAGGAAGACTCTATTTTTTTGAAAATAGGCTCATTTTACAACTCCCCTAGAGTTAAACAGTTGAGTTTTACCGTTTTTGAATCATTCAGTCGATCTCCGCGGGTCTGGCGGTAGCACTTTAGTAAGCTTAGATCATTGAATCGGATTAGACCATATTAGCATCTTGCTCAAAAATGACCAAGAGTTTCGATAATTTTCCTATTTAAAACTTGACTCTTCTGTAGTTACATCTTGTACTAAGACCGACGGAAAATGAAAAGTTGCGATTTTCTAGTCCGATATGGCTAGGAACTATACTCTCATTCCATTGATAATCAAGGCACTTTGCTGCGTACCATGGGTGCAGCAGAGCATTGATATTACACAGCAAAGTAGTCCCCAGCTATATCATAACTAGTTACCTAGCTGGGGACCTTTCAGCGCTGCGATATCATTCTTTGCCCCACCCATGTGCGACAAACAAGGGTCCCTTGATTGTGCGCGGAATGAAGTATAGTTCCTAGCCATATCATTTAGAAAATATACCAAAGGTCACATTGACATGGAAAAATGCCTTTTATCATGTGTCGCAGCATCGTGTCTGGTTAGGGCACGGTGTAAATATGAATGCATTTCCTTCAATTCATTCAAACTGAAATCAAGTTCTATAAATCTAGGTTATTTTTGGGTAATTTTGACAAGCATAGAGGATTTATGGTGACACTAACGGTCAGTTGTTTATTTCAATGGCATGTAGACAATTGTTGTTTACACAAGCACTTGGATGATCAATACAGAAACACCAGAAGTCAGGCCACACAATGCCACTTCCAACTTTCCAACAAATAAACCCTTCCATTCCATGCAAGTTGGATCAGTGACATCTGTGCTGTTAAAAGCAGTGCTCAACAGCATCAGGGTATCTGAGGGGAAATTGCAATTCAAGCGATCAGATTGACATTTTAAGCGCCAAAAATGGGAGCTATTTTCATAAAGCCAATCTGTAGTGCACAGCTGTTGTTTACGTGGAAAGGCATGGTTGTGTGTGTTATCAGTTTGCTCTGTCTTTTCTACAGATCGTGCATTATTCTCAAGCTTGATCTGATCTGACGTATGGCCAGAAGACAACCTACAGCTTGATTCTAATCACACACTTTGGCCCCTGTTTCAAACTGACCTTTCCACCCGCAAGTCACGTGATCTCCAGACACAATAAGGGGCACGGATATCTGAGATGCCTTTGTAGTTATAAGGGCATTGCAATGTTGTGAGATTGCTAGGCAACTGGAGAGAAGTGTATCATTGTCATTCACGAACGAGCCTTAGAAAAGTTATAGTCTCTACATACACATCATGAGGCACTTCCCATAGTCTTAGTCAGAGATTTACTATAATGATCTCTGGTGTTCATGTGGTTAAGAGACCTAAGATGATGACAAAAAGTCATCTGAGCATGTGAGTACATCACTCCTGCCCAGACTCTTTAAGAATCACGTTACAACTTGTTCTCAAAAACAGAACTTCAAAAACCTTTGAATGAAGTTCAGGAATGAAGGACTGGGAAATGCTCTAGAAGAAACAGGAGAATAGGCTTTAGGAAGTCTGGATCTCAGCTTAATCTAATGTGAGCATGTTGTATTGCTTAATCAGGCTTTTTTCATTTTGAGTGACAATTTTAAATGTGGACCTTTAAGATGATGAAGCAATCAAGGAGTATTAATATCCTTAACCCTTTGAGTTGAGAAGCAGACTACTGAACCAGGCCTATTATCAAGCCTCATTCTGACCCAAGATAATCAAATCTGCACCTTCAGTGTCATTAAGCAAGAATCATCTTTGGATGAAAATCACACTGAAGCTATAAATTATCCCAGCAAATATTACACATTATATCGACTGGTGGAAATGAATTATTTCCGAGAAGTCAGAATGAAAATTAGGACATAAATTTGTTACTTTACTCCCTATATAAGTCACTTTCAGTGTGCGTTATTTGACATGAACTGTGATGGTTATGGGAAAACTGGACTTGGTCTTGATCCTCTTTCTCCATTTTCTGTCTCTCTACTACGTTGTCTACCAGTAATATTGGGACAAAAGTTTTAAAATGGTTCATAAACTACAACAACTATAATATTTTAGTGGAAATTTAAATTTTTACTAAATAAAAGGCAGTAAGAAATTCACTTATTTTTGGCCTAAATGTTGCAGGATATTATAGTTAATTAAACCATTAAAAAAAAACATTTTCATTTCTTGAAATAGGCTAAATTAAACTTTACCTGAAATTTAAAAAGATATTTTTTAGCTGATATATAAAAAAAATATATTACAAATGCCAAAAATTACAAAAACTATCTCTCTCTTTATATATAATAGAAATAAATATAAAAATAATTTAAAAAACTCACAACATACACTACAATAAATATCAACATGGAAAATATAAAATAAAAACACTAATTCAAAATATTATTCAAACTGCAAACAATACCTTAATGATACTAAAATAACTTACTTTTTATAGCAAATGCTACCTGTTGTTTCTATAAAAAACAGTCTGGTTTTATAGAAACCACTGCTGTAAACATGGTAATGGGAAACCTTTCCAGTGTTTTACATGTGGTTACTATGGTTTTATGGTAGACATCAGAGTATTCAAGCATGCCCAGAAGTTGTTTTTATCAGTTAAAGAATATTGTAAAGATGAAGCCATTCTTAACATTAAGAGACATGGAGTCTGTAATACATGCTTTTATCTCATCCAGATTAGATTATTGTAATGGATTGTACTTGGGTGTTTCACAGTCCCTACTGTCACATCTTCAACTTGTTCAAAATGCTGCCGCTAGATTGTTAATTGGAACAAGGACAAGGGAACATATTTCACCAGTGCTGATCTCTCTTCACTGGCTCCCAGTTAAATGTCGTATCCATTTTAAAACATTGCTGTTGGTTTATAAGGGTTTGCATGGACTGGCTTCGTCATATATCTCCGATCTCTTGTTTCACTGTAATGCCTCCAGGGAACTTCGATCAACCAGTAGTCTTCAGTTGACTGTTCCAAGGACACGCTTGAAATCGAAAGGTGATCGTGCCTTTTCAGTGGCTGCTGCACAGCTTTGGAACAATTTGCCATCCTATATAAGATCTGCTCCATACGCTGATTTTAAGTCTCTTCTTAAAACGTACTTATTTACTGTTGCATATGGTCACAAGTAAGCACAGTGGCATAACTGTAGTGTACTATTTGTTGTTGTGTTTTGTTTACTTTTGTATTTTGGTATATGTTTTAATTTTGTACAGCACTTTGGCCAACAGCTGTTGTTTTTAAATGTGCTTTATAAATAAATATGACTGACTGACTGACATATGCACGCACAGTTTTGCAGCTTTAATCTGCATTTTAGTAATTTCATGACTTAATTAACAATGTATGGTCCTAGTTTCTTGTGCGGTTTATTTATAAAGTGATAGCGTGCGCCTCATATTGGCGTACAGTTGAAGAGCGTGCACTGTGAGCACGGTAAAATGGGACAGAACAGGAAAGTTTGTTTTACTGACATATAACAACATCTCATCAGACCACAGTTCACTGTTGTTCTACTGAAGCTCACTTGGCACCTGTACCTTTTCCGCGCTAGTTTGACTCGCACGCTTAGGGCAAGCTGAAGCGCGCATCTGAAAAGTCTCCCGTTTGTTGTGGTCATAATGAGATACGGCCGTTCCTCGTCTTAGTAAGTTTAATAAAAATACATTTTTGAACACATTAGGAAAGCTAAAAACCGTTAAATAAAAATGTTTCAGAACATTATTTTTTAACAACTAAGCTTTTGGTTATTTAGAACGTTTTATTAAAGAAGATTTTCACAGAATGATTTTGGCAAAATGCCCCACCCCATGTGCGGCGCCCCTATTGCATACCCCGTTTTTGCGCCACTGTCTACCTCCATAAAGTCCATTCTTGCCCTGAAAAAGGTTGAAGACCCCTTCTCAAAATCCTTCATTTCTATTTTCACATCATTTATTTACAAAGATGGAGCAGAAGCAATGGGCAAATTACATGTTGTTCTTCAAACAGACTAGATTATGTTCATACAGCTTTAGTCACAACAGAGCAGCATTCATTTCCAGGCCTTTGCCACTGGCTTTACATCACATGAACATGGGCACTGTTAAATACTATTACATTACATAAAGTCATTAAGTCAAGCATTAAATCTTGTGATAAAGCGTAAGATTAGACAGAATAAATAGTTTTAATTTGTTTATAAATACACACCTGTCGCTGTTAAGAGTTTGCTGGTGATGCGCTGTAGATCCACAGCCAAAAGAAAGCGGAAACAGCGATAGATTATGATTTTTTTTTTTTTTTAAGAGACAAGTCAACACAGTACTCCTCTCGTGTCAGAAAGTGCAAAACTTCAGCAAGTGCACGCACATTTAAACGTCTCCTCGCCTCCAGTCCTGAAAGTCCCCTCACACGTAATGCGACAGCATCGCGTTTACTGGTCTGTCTGTGAGGAGGAGGCGGTGCTGAACTTCAGGAGATTTAATATTTTGGTTGCTGCTGGCTAAAGTTTGGGTTCCGTAATCGGAATCATATGAACGCAACTATAAATAATCGGTGGGACAAGCACAGACTTGTCCTTTCGTTGATTTTTACCGGCCGAGTGAATTTTAATGCGAGGTTTAGGGTAGACTGAGTACATTTGAGACATGTTGAAACACCTTAAATAATTTGCATACACAAGAACCCAGAGCCGTGATTTTTGCTCCACACGTGTAATAGTGTTCTCTTTGATTGTGGGAAATTTGAAATGTGTGCGTCTTTCCACTCCGAAGGTCGGCAAAAGTTTTTTTTCAAAGGTGAGATTTTCATTTCACCATGTCCGTTCCACAATGAATAGCTTATTAATCTTTTATGATTGTTAAACTTAACATATATCATTGCAAACGTTACTCTGTGCTCTAAAAATAGACATATTTTATGACATTGTGCCAGGCAAGGTCTTTTCATAATCTAGAGAAATGTGCGAGCATGTCAGTGGGGTACTGTTGAGACAAAGTGTATCAACTGTCCCCGGATTGGTGTCCTATTGCTTCACGTGATGTTTAGTTGTACAGTGTTATGATAATAGGATAAAAGTCAGATTTACACATATGCTACGCAAATTCTGTTAAAAAAATGATATTTGTGATATTTCAACTGGACGTATTTTCTAACATGAATGTTAAAAAGATTACATAGCATTTTAAGAAATATACAAGGTGGTAAAGTGGGTACAGTTGAGACACCCTTTAGGTTGCTATGTACTGTATACAGTAATGGTTCAATCATAGAAAATAAAATGCTTACAGAGTCTGTGTGTGTTTGTACACTGGTATTATCTACATTATGGGGACCAAATGTCCCCACAAGTATAGTAATACCAGTAAATTCACCTTATGGGAATATTTTTTAGGTCCCCATGATGAAACAAGCTTATAAATCATACAGAATGATTGAAAATGTAAAAATGCAGAAAGTTTCGAGTGATGTGTAGGTTTAGGGGTATGTATATTGTTATTTTTACTGTTATGTTTACATTTGTACTGTTTGCCATATATTTTTGTAGTGTTAAATATTTGTTCCTGTTTTGTTTAACTGAATCTGAATTAAATAAAGCAAATAAATGTTTATTTTTAAACTGTAATTATTTAAAACTGTAATTTTGTAATTTATTACATTTGCTATAAATGGTTAGCCAGCTTTACAGCATTATGAATGGGTGTCTCAACTATACCATGCTACTGTTTCAACTGTACACCATATGGGTACAGTTGAGACAAAAATGCACCTCATGTTTATGAGCTAATTGTGGAAAATATAAACTACTTATGGCTATTATCAATTTATGATATTTTAGTACACAAGCAAAAGAAATATCATGTGAAAAATCACTTCATTTCAGCATCTAGTTTTTGTGTAGTGATGAAAAAAGCAAAAAGTGTCTCTGCTATACTCAGTCTACCCTAGTTTAGTAGCTCGTCTGGTGGCTTGTCTAATAAATGAACTAACACAGATTTAGATTAGTTCAAATGAATCTTGTCATAAAACGTTGGGATACTTTGTTAGCAGTTTTAAAATCCAGAATAATGTTTTTGACTGAATGCAGCGTACAGAATGACAAACAAATAGACGTGATAAAATAACTTGGGATATGGTGAGGTGGTGGGTTATTAGTAGGCTATAAAGGAGTAGCTTTGGTTATGATGAAGTAGGACATGTTTTGTGCAGATGAAGAGCGAAGATGCCATGGTGAGGGTGGCACACGTTTTACACTACACTTCTAAGCAGCAGAGCAGAAGCGGCACATCAGCTGTCCGTACGCAGGGCGGAAGCTGCACGCGCCCAGTGAACCAGCATTTCAAGTGCAACCTCAGTGTGTAGTTCTCAGAACACCGTCAGCCTGGCTTTTCTTTACATTCATTTAACTTTCATTAAACTGTGTTGGGGAGTAACTAGTCATATGTAAAGGAATTACGTAATTAATTACAAAATATGGTTGAGAAAATTCAAAGAAGACAGAATTGGCTTTGTTGATTTTGGCCAATAAAAACTAAGCACATAAACACTTCAAGACAGATAACAAAAATTTGTTGCCTGTATACCTTTTCACTGATACAATCCAATGTGTTCCTGACTCGGTCTCTTTCTGTGCAAAGGGAAGTGT
>JAFVLL020010248.1:0-21680 GCA_021397915.2 Tor tambroides
AAAACAGGTGATGGAGATTTTCCGCTAATCAAAGAACCGGCTTTACTGACGAAATGCGCAAAATATCATTCGATATATATCGCCCAGCCCTACAAGGAAATCTTTTTTTTATTTCTACTTTAAAATTACAATGTGTTACTTGCCGTTTCTTTGTTTGTGACCACGTTTTCTACACCGTTTTTTCAGTGTAGTTGCAATTAAATAAACACTAGTACCATTTTATTAGACACTATTGTGTGTTCTAATTGTTAGTAGTAATGTTTTTTATTTGTTTTGTTTATGTAATGCATAGAATATAACATAGCCATTCTGACTTTTCACTAAGAGTATGTTTGCATGACAATGATGTACTAAACAGAAACACTTCAAAAGATTCATGTAGCCTATAGATGACAAGATTGTCAAAACAATCCTTGTTCACATCTATAAAAAAGACTAAAAATGCTGTATTATGCATGCCAGGCCAGTAGTTGGTGATGTCACTTAGCAGAGAAACACTACAGCCTGTGCAGATACCTATTGAATATGTAATAAGCATGCAAATGAAATCATTATTTTCACAAATTCACATTTTTGATGACGATAATGGTATCGTTTTCGAAAACTTGCACTTTGAAACCTGTTTTCAAAAGTTTGCACTTTCCGATCAGCCAAATCGCTGTTGTTGTGTAAATGAATGACCCAGTTTCAGTTTTTAGTTGAAAATGGTGTTGTGTAAACACCCCCAAATTTGACAAAGAGAAAAGCAACTGCTACTAGTGAGATAAAAATTATAGGCCTAGTGAAAAGTATCAACCTTTCTAATAATTTATGTAATTAATAAGTAGTAAAAAAGTGCTATGTACTACTACTTACACTGAAAGAAATTTGGAATATACAGAAATTGCTGGTAAACAGAAGCAAGTAAACAGTAAAAAGAAAGAATGCCTAACAGTAAAAAAAATGTAAGTAACACACTGAATAAACATGAAATTTTGAACTAGTATTTTATTGTAAAACATACTCCAACAATCTTTGCTTTATTTACAATATTTTACAGTGTACTAGTAATTAAAATAATGACTAGTAAACAGACACTACGTATGAAGGATAAATGTTGAAACGGCTTGCCGCAAAAGTCTGGATCTGGGTTCGTGCAAAACGTGGAGCTGAAGCGCGCGACCAATCGCCTTCCGCGCGCATGGAGCAACACCGCTGCACACATTACCTCATTGCGGCTATTTCTGTTCAAGGCAAGAGTGAGCAAAACATGGAATCACGTTTCACAGGTTTTAAAAGGCAGTGTGCGTGCTCGAACGTCCATTAACACCATGCACTGATTGAGATAAACAGGGTTACTGATACTTTACTCTGAATTGCCCGTCTCACAGATTTTTCATGCATATGTAATTTATACCAACACTTAGCAATAATATGAATTGTACTGAGTTGTGACACAATACATTTAACCAATTACAAAGTTAAATAGTTAAAGTGATACATGAGCATCATCCTAATGAGGTGACAGAAGTTGAAAGTCTCTAAAATAAAAAGATCATTTTCTAAGTAAAAGTATGATTCTATTTGTGAGTTATAATTTGATATGCAATCGTTAGTATTTGTTAAATGTTCACATTGTAACTTCAGTCAGTTTTTGTCCACAGTCAAATTTAAGTACATAAAACAGAACAAGAAAAAATGAGCAGCAATTAAATCCCAGGAGTACTGATAAGAGGAGTCTGTGTGCGCTGCTGCCAAATAATATTCACGTTCTGCACGTCCAAACCAATACGCCTGCTGAGAGACAGTTGACAGTGAGTTTGATCTCAAAAAATTGTGCAAATAAACAAAAACCTAGAGATATGTAAAATGTTATCATGTATAATCATCTGTCAGATGCAATTCTCTTAAAACCTTTCACTGGAAAAGTGAAAAAAAAGACACTTTTTGAGCTGTTTACTTATCCAAAAGGGGAGGCATATTTTCTTATCACTATGAGTTTGTAAATTATTATTTGAGAAAATTACCTCTAAGAATGATCTCATTGTGAGTCTCGATAGATAGATGTTGCCCTGATAGATGGAGGGGTTGAGAGAGTCAAAGCATGTTCTGGAAGATAAACATGAAAAGTACACCTGCTTTAAATTCAACAGTCTGGTAATAATGTCAAAATTAGTTGCAATCTTGATCAGAGCTTCATGCATTTTAAACATCTCAACTCTAAATACAAGCCATTCCAGTTCAATTATAATGTATATGTGTTTACAAGAAAGCAGCACCATTGGCTGATATGATCATTTGTTTAATGGGCCCATTAACACGGTCATTAATTAATCCTACTGTGGCCATCATTACTTGCATGCATGTTTGAGATGTTTTGTCTTAGCAAAGCATCCAGTTTGTGATGTGAGAACGTGACCGTTGTGCTCTTGAGAAAGGCACATAAGAAGAGGTGCCCAAAGTTTTTTCATACAAAGAACCAAAAATCAACTTGATTGAGAGCCGTGGGCCAAAAGTAAATGTTACATTATATAATCCAACTATATTATATCCAATTTAATTTTTTGACATTTTTAAATAATTAAACATATTATAATATATTTAACAATATATTTAACTATAATGTATTTTTTTTTAATATTTACATTATTTAAATCAATTTTACTTTTATTGTTTTTTTTTATATTTCAATGCAAAAATAAAATCCCTGCTCTGGTTCTGCCTACAGAAACACAGATTTTTTTGTCTTAATTCCAATATAGGATCTTAATGATACACTGTTTGAAGAGAGAAAGTCAGAAATATGATGCCCATGTTTAATGAAATATCTATATATAGACAAGCACAATCGAGAACAGATCAATGGACTACAGTTCATTAATTTTGAGACACTCTCCTAATTCTGTCAAACAAGAACAAGTTATCCGTATCTTTAGAGTCTGTTTGCATAGAAAGACCTAGTCCCATCCAAGTGTTCCTTCAGTTTTAGAGGCTGCTTAGACAATAGCATTCCAAAAGCCGTTTAATCCCAAAGTCATGCCTGAATCCGCCTCAGTAGGGAAACTAACTAATGAGCTTTACACCCTCTAAGCCTTATGTTTGAAACCTATTGCACATTTGTGTCACAAGAAGACACTCATTGATTTGGGAGCTTTTGTTTTGAAAGCAAATGCAACATGCTCTGTTAGTATATCAATAGACTTTTTTTCTGTTTGGTTTATGGATCTAATTTAGTGCCTTAACCTTCGGGAAAAAAAAGAAACACTGTCTTATATTAGACGTGGTGTAAAAATGATTTTCCTTTATCTCCCTTTTGTGCATTGTAACCTACCAATAAAACCGTCATGGGCCATATGATTTTATTTTAGAGAACTGGGTTTATTATGGACAATAAATTACAGATAAATTGTTGCCTGTGCTATACTCCATAATGTTGAGGTTTAATTTGAGGATCCTTATTCCATGTTAATAAAAATAAAATAACTAATGTCTTTTCCACCCTTCCATGGAGAACATCACATGAGACCATATAAGCTAAGGAGAGTTTTACTGCACAAATAAATGAGTTGGTATAGAGCCTCAAATACTTTCTTACCCCAGAGCACCTAGTTGAACTGTTTGCACCTGGGTCATGTGGTGCATTGGACTGTTACATGATACCAGTTTACCCTGTTAAGATCTGGAACTGTCAATAAAAATCTAGCCATGCTTGTGTGTGAATGATAAAGGCAAGTTAAATAACAACTGAAAACTGAAAGCACAACAGCAGCACATGTAACACCCATGTGTTCCTTATCTCAGGATCGCTCTGAATCACGTCTCTGTTGTTTTCACTTCACTGCGCATGTGAACAGTCATGCATATCCAGTACAAGCATTTTGCATGTTGATTAGGTAAACTTAATGATGTTAAGTTTGTTGAGTTGCTTTTAGCACCCAACCTAAAATCTTTAACCTGACTTTCAGTTTGTTTTTGACCGTAATAAACCAGGTGTGTTATTAATTTTTAGATGTCATTACATATAAATATGAATTAAAATTATGTAGCATGTTTATGTCTTGAATTCAATCTTCAATCCAACTCAAAAAAGAATTTTGGGCTGCTTGTTCAGTGTACTAAATTAAACTAATGTAGCATTTTAATCATTTTGTCTTTTGAGTAATTCACTTCTAAATTAATTTAGATGTATTCAACCCGATTAAATGCATTCAACCCACTTAAATTTGATTCGTAAAATTGAAGTTTTCTTAATCCTTTTAGATTTGGACTACTTTAATAAATTTTGTTTGTGTTATCATATTCAAAAAAATGCTGAAATAGTGTCAGCCATCACTATAAACATATGCATTTTAGTTATGGAGAAAATAAAAACTAGTTTTATTTACCCCATTTCAGCAGTATTTGGCCAGTGAACTAAAGTACCAGACAACTCTCTGGACTGCTGTCTCTGTGCAGCAATGTTTTCATAAGACAGCGCATTATGTAGTAAAAGTACAGTAAACCCCTCTTCTGTTTACCCAAAGGGCAAAAACTGGTTATATTTTATAGAATTGGCACAAGGACAGCTCTATGGTGGAATTAGCGTGCAATATTTAATACAATGTAATATTTACCATGCATGATTCTGAACCGATCATGAACATTTATTTTATATTTATAACCTCAGAAATAAAGCCTAAATAAAATAAATATTCTAAATGTAAATTCCAGTAAATGTTTTAAATGACCAGACGTCTGGTAAACAGTTTAAGCATACAGAATAGGCTTAAAGCGAATAGAAACGGAGTCAGAACTAGGGAATCGATGTCCGTTTTTAAATGAATCACTCTTTTGTGTTGGTTCTTTTCAACGAATTGGTCAAATGGTCCGAATCGTTAGTCTGAATAATGTGAACAGTTCAGCAACGCGCTGAATTGTTTGGAGCGTCGTTTCGCTGTGTGGACAGTAAGAGAATAGGTTACTTCAGAACAAAGGGAACAAAAAGTGCACCGCATACGTTAACTACAATCCATCGAAACCAAACCTGCATACTGTCGTTTTCCAATGACGTAGATATTAAACAACTGCCAGTGAATCCTGTGAACGACTCTGAATGTAAACATCCATGCAACACAAGTGGCAAAACTGTAACAGTAACACAAAAAGTACTATAATATTACCATAGCTTTTACTTGTACCATGGTAATCTTTGAAGTACATTAAAGCAACTGTATGTAGTTTTGTGTATTTTGCAACTTAGGAAGTGGAATTTACTGTCATAATTACAGAAGATAGCTGCTGTACACTTGCATTTGTTGCTGCTGTTGGCGGAATATCCACTCAACAAAGAACAGACGTGGGAAACAGGTAAGCAACTTGCATTTACTTTAATAAGTGGCAGGTAAATATCACATATGGAAACAATATTGTATCTATCAAAGTAGCCTGTCATGTTATCTCCATCTGCTATAAATTTTACTTTGTGGGCACAGTAAGTAATTTATTAATTCAAAAGTAATTAATTTGTTTTATTTGATTAATAACATTTATAACATTGGCAGCTGTAAAATGGTTTGATTTCCCTGTATTACACCCCCCCCCCCTTTATTTATTTTTGTCTGGATTTGATCTGGTTAAGATGTGTTGAGACCTTCATGTTAGTTTTTAGTTGTTAATTGACTGTTTATGCCAGTGGCAAATAAGATGAATATGATTGTCTAGATAGCTAGGTTGATCTCAACAGCTAGATGTTTTTGCTTGTTATTCAGTAAATATTCTACAATTGAAAATATCAGTATTTAGCATATAAGTGAATGAAAGTGAAAATAAGCAAGATTTTTTTTTTGGGTCAGTCAGCTCTAGTGCATTAAGCATGTATCAGCCTGCCTTTCTACACGTAATGTCTGCTATTTCTTTTATGGTATGAGTCTGTCTGTCTGTGGAATAGACATTGACCCATTTCTTCACTCTCCACTCTCACATTTTGACTCAGTGTATTTCTTTCTTTCTTTCTTTCGGATGTAGTGCATGCACATCAAAGCCAGCCAACTGTGTAAGTGCCAATTATGAGTCAAATGTTTGCTTGTATGTAAGGAAAAAACACTACTACATGAACTGTGTATATTTGCATGCCTTAGATTCTAATGCATACCTTCACAAACTCTTTCTCAAACATGACAAAACATGTTTGCTAAGTTGTCAGCTTTAAAGTTATTCCTCTTCACTTTTTGTCAGTTTACTTAAAAAATTAGCCAACATCTCAGAATAGTTAATAGTAGAAATTCTTTGAATATAAGTTAACACATTTTTTTTGTGTTTGTGTGTGGAAAAAAAGCTAGTTAATTTTGAATTGATTAATTCCTATTTATACTTTTGTGTAGATAGGTTTCAGATGTTAAGGATTCATTTTTCAAAAGCATATATAGGTAAAAATGTAATTTCCTAGTACAAATGTGACCACTGGTTGTTGTTAATGAACTGCTAATCTATAAGTCACGTTTGCTTGTATTGAAGGTAGGACTGTCCATTTAAGATCCCCTATGAGATTCTGATATCACATTAGAGAGGGGACGCCATGCATTGCCTTCGCCATTGCTTGACACATTTGTCAATATTCTCAAATGATTCATCTACAGTGTCATCCAAGTGTATTGATTTATACTGATGTGCGAAGCAATTTACCATCACAGTTTTTCTCGAACAGAATACATTTGACAATGACACATTTCATTTGGTCATGCCTTTGTTTTGAAGTCATTCCCATATATTTAATGGCGGTTTTCATGATCTGATTTTTGTGTTATGTATGACTGGGTGTCACGGAGAATTTGTCTAAACTGCTAGTTAATTCCTTTTATGTCAGTCTGGTTTTCACGGTGCATGTTGCACATCCAGAATGTGTTTCTTTTTTTGTCTTAGTCTTTTCCACTGAGCAAGCTGCTCCAAGGCGGTCTGGAAGATGTTTCCGATGGACTGCAGCAGGAATGTGTGTATGTGATCGCCATATTCCGGCCATCCCATAGTGGGAAGGCAGACCGGGTTCTCAACCCTTCATTTGTTCATTCTGCAAAGACAGGATGTTTACAGACTTTGGAGCCAATTTTCAACAAAGTCGCCATAAATCAATTCATTTAGCCTTTTAAGTGGTGTGTGTACGCATGGCAGATGTGGGGATAGGTTCAGTCAATTAGAAAGTGCTGAGGCATGAGGCAACTTTTGCAACAATTACGCCTCCACAGTTCATCAAGGTTTCCATTGATTTATGGAGTTGCAAGTGTTGTTGTTGTTTCTAGCTTGTCTGGGAGGTCAGGGCAAGCCTGCTTTAGCAGTTAGATACCCGTGTCTGATGTTGAATATAGATTTAATCTGCCTTTATTTGCATGAACTGCTTATTTGAGTCACTAGTTACATTCTCCTCACCGCAGTTTCCTCAGGCGAAGCTGTAAAACTGTTTTCTGCTGTCTCAATTAACTGGCATATATTTTCGAGACTTGAATACTGAAACATGAGCGGCCTCATGTTGTACATCTGTATTGCACTTTCTTTTGCTGTAATAAAATTAGTCTGTAAAACAAACTGTTTACACATGGTAAACATCTTTGTACACAGTGCTAAATAGTAGGGGTGTGTGATACTGACAAAAAAGGATATCTTGATTTCTTTTCTGGGTTCATTTTTTCGATAAAAAATTGGGGGAAGGGGACCTTGGGAAGTTTAGGGCTGTCATGGATAAAAGAATATCCTACTAAAAACACTTAAACTGGCAGTAAGTGGCTAGAAAATCTGTGTCTTAATGATTCAAGTGATTTGTTCAAAATTATAAATTTATTATTGAGTAATTTAGAAATGAAGCAAGTGACTGTTTTTATGAATGGATCATTGAATTATTGACTCAAAAGATTTGTTCAGAAACAGGTTTATTCTGGAATGAAACATTGCACAAAAGTTATACTCCAGCTTTGTTTGGAACTTTCATTGGCTAAACAGAAAAAAAAACAGACAATATGGTGTCTAAAATGTAGCTCACTTAATATTAACTACTTCTTAATGAATCGACCAGAATTTTAATTGCACTGCAATTCTGAAAATAACGCTCCACTTGAAATATCATGTTTGTGGTGAGATTAAAACTGATGTATGCAGTTTTTGGAAGCATCACAGTACTGGCTTTTGTGTATTTATTTATTTATTTTTTTATAAAAATAAGCAGTAATACGCTGACGTTGTTATTGCTGTATGTAGTCAAAAAAATCTTGTAAGAGAGATCTTGAGAGATCTTGTAATTGTATTACCTGAGATAAATGTTGAAGGGGTCATGAATTGAGAAAACAAAATTCCCTTGATAATTTGACATATAAGAGGTCATTGTACTATAAAAACATCCTGTAAATTTCAGAACTCGAAACTTTCTCGTTAGTTTAAAAACACCTTATATTGAAGGCAGTCGGCCAAAATGACAGCTTGTGGAATGTACCACTCTATGATGTAATAGTGTGGCTAAACACCGAAGAAGATCAGCGCCTGCTTCTACATCACTGCCCCACCCACTGATTTGCACCTGTAGTGTACGCAGGGGTGAATGCAGGTCTACGCAGAAACCAAACGATAAAGATGCTCCGAAAAAAAACAAGATGCTGTGCAGTCAGCGCAAATTGTGGAAAAACAGTGTTTGAGTTGTCCTCCTTCTGATCCCAGCATTAGGGAAGAATGGATGAACTTTAATTTTAATGAAGTTCCAAACTGCATCAGTAAGAACTCGGTCTATTGTTCACCGTGGATTCGTTTACACGGGATTTTCGGTTGAGAAACTTTGGCACAATTCGATGCGGGATTTTCAGAAAGATTGAGATGATGCTGTGCCAACTATATTGGATCCGACAGTAATGACGCAACACACAAGTGTGAATAACTGTTTTATTATGTGGTCACTTTGCTTTGTCTGTTATTACAGATCGTTTGATATGTACTAAGTATTTGTGCATTTTTTGACCTAAATCACAGCAGCGTCCATATATGAGGAATGTTGCTGTCAAACAAACACAAGTGTTAGCCAATCATTGCAGTGGCCGTCTACTTTCGAGTCTACAATCCGCCACACCTATTTAAACAGAACGTTCTGATGAGGGGGATTAAAAACTGGACAGAAATTAGCCTATTACTCCTAAATTGTGATGTTTTTTATGTAAAAATCTTGTTAACATTATAAGGGGACCTCAGAGAACAGTACAAAACAATAAAACAGGCAGTTCATGACCCCTTTAATACTTGGTGTAAATAGGACCTATGAATTTTACACTTGTAACACCATACACTTGTAACTTACATAGAGCTGAATTCATGCATTCATTTGTCAGGGGATTGAATGGTTATTTTAAAGATATCAGAAGTTTGAAAAATGTCCAGCAGTCGCCTCTAATATTAGTCCAGACAGCAGTTTCCTGCAGGTCTTCCTAGCACAGCGAGTCCCTGTCATTAATTCTCAGGAGTGATGATGGCGTTAACAACAAACCTTCATTGTGGAGAAGCTGGTGAAGCAAATGCCACGCTAATGCAGTATTAGCTATTGACTCTTAAAAATTTGCTCAATATTATGACACTGTCTTGCTCTCTGCTATGTAGTTGCCATCCTGTCTGCTGAGCTTTTGCTCAGCGTGGCAAAATGATTGTGGAATTCCGCCGTCCTGGCGCATGCACTCTTCTGCTTCATTTCACACTCCCGTAACAGAAATGTAGGGTCAACACCAGGATTCCACAACGCCTAACAAATTAGATTGCAGGGCTAGAAACTAGGTGTAATGTGTTAATATAAATGATCACTGAACCTGGACTGTTCCTTTAACTAAATTTTATGTGGGGGCAGGTGTGGTCACTACTATTAACTTTTTCAGTCACAGAATCAGACTTTTCTTGCAGAATGCACCACATTTACACTATTAATTCGTTCCAGTAATGAATTACATGTGTTTTTATCGTACAGAAGATCATAGGTCAAAATAAGAACAGCTATATTGATTTGTTCTTTTTTGACTTCTTTTTTTTGCTGCATTAAAGTCATCTTAGCAGTATAATCTGGAAATGCCACAGTACAGACTGTGAGTTCACTGCGCTGAACCGAGGACATTATTCCCATCTTAAGTATGTCTAGCATTATTCCCCTCCACTGGCTGAAAGCACTCTGATAAATAAACATTGAAGCAATCCAACTTTATGCCGGTCTCCAAGCAACAAGAGTCATTGGAAATTAATACTCAACCCAACAGGATGAAATTGACAGTGTACTGCTTGCTCCCCTGAATGTAATTGGCAGCCTGAAGCTATTAAATTAAGCAGTCTGATGCTTGAACTGAGCTGTTTGAAGAAAAGCTTAATTTTTTTGTTATTTCCATATTTCCTTGCCGGATGATAGTTAGTGGCCTTCTTTCCAGCAAACATGACTAAAGTAAGATTGACAGATCTTACCGGAGTGATGCTGACATACGATAGAAACACACTCATTTTGCCTCTCTCTTTGTCTTGTACATACATTTGTTTTTCTATAATGATGAGAACTGTCCTTTGACTTTGGCATTGATTTTATACTGTATTAATGATTTAGTCACTTTCACCTTACCATCACAGAGACCTTTGTGCATTTTTACTTTTTTATTAAGACATTTTTTTTTTTTGGTTTTTTGGTATATCACCATACCCTGAAATATCACCCAGAAATGGGATTTCTGTTGGCATGCTAGAGAGAAGATTAGGACTTTGTCTTTGTCCTTAAATTTCACCAGAGCAATAATTAGCTTCATCTCAGCAACTTGATTAGAGCAGTGTGGGCTGCCCTGCCATACTTATCTCTCTCATCTTGCAAAGGTTGCCAGGCAACTGCAGCAGAACATCATGACAAATGTTTACAGCAACAAAACTTACCAGATGAGTCATTTATCACCCTCATCAAATAGTAGGTGAAAGACAGTATTTTCAGACAATTTAGCTTTAAGCCGCAGCTTGCGAAAGCGATCTCTTTGTGAAAAATTGTCAGTGTTAGGTATGACAAACTTCATTCGAGAGAAATGGATGCTAACCACCAACAATAACCATTTGACTTTCAAATTCTATATTGCTCTATGTAATTAGGCTTTTATGGCTTCTGTATAAAACCCAGGGGCTTGGTGTATAAAATTGCAGGCCGATTACAAATGGCAGATTTTTTTTCCTGATTTATAAAAAGGTACATATGGCAGAATAGTAGGAGTTTGTGTGTACGTGCATGATCTTTTTTTATTATGCGTGACCTCATCTGCATATATTTTACATATGCATGTTTTCCATCTAGACACATTTAGTCTAGCCTGCAAATAGACTGTAAATGTTACCTGTGTCTGTAAGATATTACACTGCATGTTTATAATCCATACAAATATTTAAGCGTCTTTGAAAAAAGATAAGTTTACCTGAGAAGCAGAACTGTTTGAGATACATAAAGATTTAACTGAATGTATTTTTAAAATGATTATTATAATACTATATTATTTTCACTACAGTGGCCAATTTTAGGCATAAACTTTATGTAATTTTTTTTGCTTTTTAAGTAAAATGATATATTTTGGATTTTTTAAAATTCGACTTTTTTTTTTGCAGTGTGACAAATTACAGGTTTGGAATAGGTCTTCAATTACACAGCTAACCTGTTCTTGCAACATACTGTGAAAAATATTGTAATGCTCAACAGTTTTCTAAAACATTATTCCTGCTCGCCCATAAGACAAAAGTGCATGCTTTTGCATCTCTGCAGGAAAGAGAAACAACCAAACGAGGCTGATATGAACTCCTCCAGGCCACTGCCGGACTCAGCAGGGGGATCGAGACCTTGTAAGCACCAAGGTCACAAAAGCAAAACAAGCCCTAATCAACCACACTTCTTTGTAAGTCTGCAATGCTCGGTGTATGAAGAATGGGCTTTATTCATTTCAACGCCCCCCCCTTTCTGGCTCCAGAATTCCTAGCTGACATTCCCTCAATCTTCCAGCTCCAACAGGCCTCAAAAGGAACTATTTTTCCTCCCTCGTGGAGTCTGCCCCAAGGGCATCGCCGTCCCGTATGGCCTGGAGTTCCTGCACCCTTTTGGCCTAAAGATGCTGTGTCTTTAAAAGAAGGATTCTAACAGCTGTCTATATCTAGAGTGGGGAATGAGGGCGAAAAAGAGAGAGGGAGGGGGTACTGCTGATGCTGCTGACTTTGTTTTTTCCCCTTCCCTTGCCTTTCCAGCCTGGAATGCCCTTGTGACAACTGCGTGTCAGTATCCAAAGCGGTGCAGCACCGCAGTGTTTTCATAGCCCTGCGAACTCATTCCAACTGTGTTTTTTGCGAACCTAGCTCTTGTTATAAAATCCACATTCCTGCGTTACGGCGGCACTCCCCGTGCCGTTGCTCCCGTGTTGCCATGGCTGGGAATTAGGACGAAAAGCATGGTGTAAACAAACACAGGCTGGCAGGCCATGTGATGTTGACCACCTTTGGACCCAATGGAGACTGGCTGTCTTATGTTGAGGGGCCAAAGGTCTCTCCTACGCCACGTACACACTCAAACACATGCTCTAGTTGAGCTCCAGAACTTCTAGTCATTTTTCTATGATACAATACCACTGGCCTCAGTCTAGCGGGTATTGATCTGCGTTTCTGCAAATGTTAATCAATGTGTAGAGCTGGAATCGGTACCCAGTGTGAGTGCATATAATATGCATTTCCCTCAAAAAAAGTTCCTACCGCTCAGCACGGTTGCAAGGACGACTGACAGTTAAAGGAATAGTTCACCCAGAAATTAAAATTCTGTTTCATTTAATCAACTGTGTTATTCCATACCCTGTACGACTTTATTTAGTATTTATATATTTTAAAATATGTCTGTGTTACTTGGTCCATCCAGTCAAAATCAATTGGGACAGAATTTAAATTTTTGCGTGAACTGTGCCTTTAAAATGTGAAGTATCGAGAAACCTGGTCATTTTACACATCTTAGAGCCTTGTAATTTTACAGTCACTAAATAGATATGAGTGGATTAGCCAAAACATGATATGCTAATATGTAGGGAGATAGTGTACGAGTCTGAATAACCGAACAGAATGAAGATGTCCCAGTTTAAACTGTACAGCTGTTTAATAAAACATAGGCTGCTGATAGACTGCTGGCACTTTTTTAAAGATTCATTTGGGGACTTAAGATATGCAGAATATGTCCTACTGTTACATCCTGTCTGTTCAGAATAGGGAAGTAGGAGAGGTGTTAACATCTCTATATAGCAACTTAATGCTGAGTCTCCAAGCTGGCAGAGTAATGGAGAGAGATTGCCAGCTGTACTGTTGTGTTGCTTAAGCATTTTATTTGCTCTTCATTGCAGGATTAGATTTAACTACACAATTTAAGCACTGAAATGGAGGATTTAACAAGTCAGAATGCATTTGGTTATCCATATGACTTCATTTACCTGTTTTCACTGACAAAGCTGAAAGACCTACACAGCTGGTCACCCCTGCCTTATATACTGTATAATAATGTGTGAATATGCATGCATATGTAGATTCTATTATTATGTTATATACTACAGAGGTACTCTGATCTAAATTTCTCACATTAAAAAACAGCTTTAAACGATTTAATCACTATCAAGTCAAATATCATGTTAACCATGAAGACATCTTGGTCCCTCTAGTTGGCTGGCATTCAAATTGACTTTATATTCAGAGTCACTATAGTGTCTAGAATGATAAAGTTGTAGTATCCTCCCTCAGTGTCAGACTCTGATTTAGAAGTGGTCTGTCGGTGACAGACATAGAGCTGTTTCAGCTTCAGTAAATCTCTGATTAAAGTACAAATGGATTCATTCATCCATGCTGCAGCAGTTGTGCGCTGTACTTTTGTTGCTTCCAGACCAAGAAAAAAGAACATGAGAAAATTAAATTGAGATCTCAAAAAACAAATGTTGTTATGTAGAAGTCATAAGAACATCAAGTTGTGAGTTTGAGAAAACAGCTGTTGTTATTTTAAAAAGATAGTTCACTCATTAATGAAAATTCTGTTAAGATATATGCACCCATAAGTGTTTTTTCCTCATACAATCCAATATATGGACAAAAGTAAATAGTAACTAAAAAGGAGGAAAAGTCATACAGATTTGGAATGACATGGGGGTGAATATTAAGACAAGGGAAAATTAAGACAAGATCATGACAAAGCAAGAAAAAAATGCATGATATCTTAGGGGTGTTCACACAGAACACGTTTTTTCATTCCACTGCACTACTTTTTCATAGTTTTTCAGTTTAAACACGCTAGACAAACGTGTTTGACCTTTGCTCTTGCATATATGCATGATCTTGTTGCGTTCTAAAGATGCGGTGCTGAAGTTAAAATAAGTTAAATTTTTGAAAAAATGTGTCTCGAGAGATTGCGTTTTCCCCACATTCTACTGCCCGTGCTTTGCGTTTTTCAAAGAAAATAACATTTTGTGTGGATGGCCCTTTAGGGCTTCTATATGCCTGTGAATGGAAGCCACATTTTTCCAAATCAGCTCTTTTGAAAATTTCATTTAAAGGAACAGGTTCATTAAATGATTCAATGGTTCTTCTACATCATCATGTAATTGAGGCATCAGTTCTGGTTTTAATATGGATCCTGAAATCAAAAGTCCCCCAAACCATTAGAAAGGCCAAGAAATGAAAGAAAAATGAATCAAAAGAAAATGAATCATACAGAAAGGTTACAACTCCTCGTCTTTAGTGAACCAACCTTCCCTGCTTCTACTTCATTATTGAAGATGTAACTAATGGCTCTGATCCAGCCATTACTTGTGCATTTTAAGCTGCCATACCTGTAAAAGAATTTAAAATGCACCCAACAAGCTTGCAAACTATATATATTTACATATAATTGTATTTTTTTTGTTACGACCCTCAAGCCGTTTTTATAAAATATGTGCTTATACAAGATCTCTTAATCTCTCTCTATCACTCTTCCACATATTCTTTCTCTCTGTATCTCAGTAGGAAAGTAATATATTCCAAATAATCTAGGCTAAGTAAGAATAAGCTTTATTAGCTTTCATTAAGCCTCCTTGCCCACTGAAGAGCCCTATAAATAGTTATTTCCTTTTCCTCATAACATTGACTTATTATGACTCCATCCGAAGCAAGGACACACTGCAGGCTCTCTGTGACACGAGACTTCTCATAATGGCTCGCAAATTGGACGAAAAGAAATTAGAATGCGCATGAATATCAAGGGCACATTTGGTGAGGATAGGGGTCAATTAGTTTTAATGTGTGATGGTTAAAAGCAGTGGTTCACAACTGGTGGGTTGCAATAATAATTAAAACAACTGCATAGTAAGGATAGCAAAAAAAAAAGAAAAAGAAAAAAAAAAGACTCATCAGCTTGTAAAAGGGAGGACAAAAATTTTACCATAGCTTTTTTATGTTAAAGTTTCGACATTCAATCCAACTCAATGGTATGTTCAACCTGGTCTTATGAGAAGTCATAATAATTTATATGAGACGAGTCGACAAAACCAAGTTGGGTTGTACAAAAACTACAACCCAAACCCTAACCCAAACATGGCTGTATGAATGTTCCCATTACAATCAAGTTGTGTTGTGTTATGTGATTTTACCATCTTGTACAAAATATTACAAGCTCCGTTAGAGAGTGTTGGGTATTTTTGCACAGAGTCATCTGTCGCTTGGTAGAACCTAACCAAATGTAGTTGATGTCATCATGGACAGGTTGTCCATACATGCAGGTTCCCATGATTCTTGATGGTTTGTGCTGACCACAAAGTGTTTCATTTGCTGGTGAGAACATGAATCCTATAAATTCAAAAGTCCAAAATCTGACAATTATCCTATTCAGTATAAGTTCACAAGTTTTGCATGTTGCAGTTGCATTTCATTGTAATATTAATAATTGCAATATTAATTTAGCATTTTTGTAGCTGTGTTAGGTAGCCACATGGAGCATTTACGAATGGTAAACAGAATGCAGAGGAAAGCAGTATGACTGACAATATATTATAACACAAGAGCTTGCCAACCTTTTTCTGACCTCTCTGTGCCTGGCAGACGGTATTCATTCTTAAAAATGGATTTGCAGTACAACCTCCCCCTCCTCCCTAAGGGTACATGACTGGACAAAAAAAATCTTTATTGGGAATTCAGCTCAAAAGTTGCACCATGGAGCTCATCACGGTGTGAAAGTATGTTGTTTGTGTGATTTGTTTTTTTCCTGAATGATACACAGACAGCCTGTTCTACTGCACTATGTTCAGAGAATAGATGGTTATGTAAAGGGGTCACATTCACAACATTGATTCTGCCTGTAATGCTGTAAACACTACATGTGAAACACCGGACCAGAGTACAAAAATCTGAAGCTTTGATATGTTGGCTACAATGTTAATTCCCTTCTGAGTTTTAGGGCTACAAAATGAGCAGCTCAGTCACAATGAATACTAACTAACCTTATTTACTGAAGTACTGTTAATTGTTGAGAGACTTGAGGAAGAAAGTGTGATTGAGCTCAGAATTATAGTGGTAACTCAAGGTTTCTCAAGATCTCTTTTTTTATGTCACACCTGCTGTGCATGCCTTTAACTGTAGATTTGATAGCATAAGCCTGAACGTTTTAATTAATCATGTTTGTATAAGAGGCAAATCAACTCATGACTCAATGCATCTTTCCCCATAAACCAATTAACTAAAAGCTCAACTAATTAAGTTTCACAATATTGAAATGAGACATGAATACATGATGCGCAGTAAGTGGCTTTGTTAATTGGACATTGTTCTGATTTTCTTTGTTTTACTAATTTCTTGGCCCTTTTGCTGCTAAACGAATTTATTTGCCTCACAGGACTGTGCAGTTCCTTTTGATTTGATTGTTAGATTGTAAGACTTGTTTCATGCCATGGACAAATAATTAAGAATCTTTCCTGCTTCCAGTTAATATGTGTCTGTTGTTTCTTTCATGGAATAATACAAAACTATGGCTTTGAAGGAGAACTGCCCCACTTGTAGCAATAACATGTATACAGTGAGTAAGTAGTATGACATATTACAAGATTAATATTAATTGTTTGAGTATTCGGATCAGTCTGTCATAGCAACAATGGCTACTGTATGACAGTGTGTTTGGGGAGGGAATATTTGTTTGACCAATTATGACTGGTCCAGGAAACCTGTTTGGAAATCATCAAATGTGCTAAATGTGCATTTTCATGAATGGCAGGAAGTTTTGCATTTAGATGTACAATAATATTGATAACTACAAGTGAGACACGATATACCGGTGCTGTTGCCAGTATTAGTGATTGGTTGTCTTTTATCAGTTTATCAGTATCATCAATTTTCCATATTTAAGGCAAGGAATGCGGGTTAAAATAACTAACAGATATCACCATACTTCCCAAGTTGATTACAAACATTTTTTGTATTACGGTTTTACTGAAATGCTATGTTTAAACATGCAAATCTAATTAATTAGATAAATATCTTTTAAAAATATGTATTTCTATTGAAATCCACAGATGCAAATAGATGAAAGTGCAATAAAATAAACCCTTAAAAGTGTATTTTGGATATTTCTTTCCCATTATTCTGAAACAACACTTAATTAATGAAAAACCAAATTGCCCAATTTCTCAAAATTGACATTTTTTTTTTACATATTTTCCCATGTGTTTTACCACTGGCATTTTCTAAGTTAATTTTTACATGTATTAGTAATTTAAGAACAGTTTAAAGTAATCTTTAGCTGATCTCATACTTTCAATTATGATGTTAATTGTTAATTAACATAATTACTATATTGTGCTGCCTAAATTCACTTGTAGCACTTTTTTTTTGCTGTGTTTATTTATTTATTTTTTTTAAAATTAAAGACTTTCAAAAAAAATTTCCCTCTCAGCTGCCTTTTACATCACAGCTTAGTTACTAGTAAAGGGTTTGGGACGTGTCCCATGGTGCCATCAGACAATCACCGCTGTCTTCAAGTCATTTTCCTGTGGCTTTAAAGTGATTAGTTACATGGCATTTACAGCTCAGGAAAGCAAAGTTGGAATAATTCAAATTGCATACTTCTAGGGAGTCCTGCGCCAGTTGAGCAACTGCGTCTGAGATAAATGGCAATGCTAACACTTAGATACTTTAGACCTCCTTTTGCATGGCAACAACCAGAACCTACCTTCAATTGCCAAGTATTGCCAGCAGGGCATTTTTAACCTTTATTTAAAAATACACACTTTTTAGGCTTCATACCTTTAGTAGTTGCCTGCAGTAAGAACATGCAAAAGGTGCATAAAATTGGCACAATCAGATACCGAAGTCAGCTCTGCTCTTTTGAAAGATCTATGAGAAAAGGCTCTTCATAAACTTCTTCTGTAAGAGGCTAAAGGGATATTCAATCTCAAGGGTTATCCTTATCTCTAGGAGAATCATGTTTTGCGAGGAAGATAGCGCCTGTCTTATCCGCTGCACCTTATAACCTCTCCTCCATCTAACAGATTCATCTACTCCCGCTGTGTTTCCACAGTCACACATCTATATCTCATTGTTTATGAGCTTATTTTGTTGTCTGTTTTCCTTTGTCTCGCTCTGTTGTTTTTGGATCGCTCCCATAGAAAGAATGCTTTGGAAAATAGCCCTCTAACTTTTACTTTTTCTTTAGCCTCATAAAAAAGAGGAAAAACACAAGTGCCTAGAGCATCTTTATGCTTTTGAAAGGGGGGGACGCAGAGGAATGGGGGTAGGGAGGGAAACGGCACATTTGAAGCTTTCACCTACCTGGAAGGAAAGAACGGGCTTGTGTAAAGTGTGGAAGACAGTTGAAATAGGCTTAGAGGAGCAATGTGCTACTCTGCCGCAACATATGGCTGTAAAAAAGTGCAAACTCATAAAGGGTAAACCACATGGCTAGAATAAAGATTGTAAATAAAATCCACAGTAAGCCGTTTTCTATTCCCATACACACAGAAATATGCAGTTCTTCTGTATTATCAGTTTCACAGGGAGTTATTGTCAGAATATACTTGAAAATTACAATGTTAAGCACATTTCTCGATTAAAGTAAATATGAGGATGTACAACTGTAGGGTTGTAAATTCACATAAACTTACATTGTTTTATTTACAACTTTGAAAAATTTTACATTTTACAAAAAACTATTATTTCAGCATTTCTACTTCAAAATTTCATGTTTAATTGAATATATTACTTTAACTGAAATTTACTAGCAGTTTCGGAGTTGTTTTTACACCATTTTTTTTTTCAGTGTAGTGGAAGCGGAAAAACATTGGAAATGTTTGCATTAATGTTTGCAGTTCTTTCGAAAGAGTGCCACATAGAGCTTTGAAAAGACTGAAAAAGTCGGATTAGTCATCCATAAATGCTCCGGATCTCTTATCTTTGCTATAAGCCTCCCCTCTTTTGCTGGCGTCCACTTCAAAACTTCTGTTAAATGTGTGTAGTTGAAGTAGCATATGCACAACGCTCTTGTTCTAAACCAAATCTAGTTGGATTGTGAAACTTGGCAGGGAATTTAGAAGGTGGCTCATCACAATATGTGTTGCAAATTTTCGAACCTGGCATTTAGCTCTGTCAGCAGGAAGATGCTGGATCAGGTTACAACCTTTGAAAAGCAAGGAGGGGAAAAAAAACTGCTCCCCTCCCCCCATTCTGCAGACAGGGCTATTTGTAGCAGGAGCTTCCAAACAATGTCAGCGCAATCACACCATGCAGCAAAAGACACTGACGAATTTCATGCCTGGTTAGACTCCCCTTGTTTGTAACTATCCCCCTCATCCTTCCCTTCTTTGTTGTAGGTGTTGTTGCCATTGCTGATGTCATTCCTTAAGATGGCATCTAAGATCCTTGTTCTACAGAATCAGTGGTGTAGGTTTCATTTGAATGTTGTCATTTTGGGCAAATATCAAAATAAGAGACAAATGTTGTGGGTGTGTTTTAGATCTTAAACACCAATTTGTTTTATATTCCCAAAGAACAGCAGAGTCATCATTTACTCGTCTTCTTCTGATTCAGACACGTATGATTTCTGTCTTTCTTTTGTATACCATAAAAGGGAGGATGTTCTTGTTGCTTTTTTTCTGTACAGTGAAATTAAATGATATAGTGGATGTCAAGCTCCAAAAACATTATAAGTCTTCTAAATCCATGTAGTAGCTTTTTGTTCCCATAGACATGAATTTAATATATTGTGATTGGTTATTAAGCAGATCATTATTTTTGATAGGCCATATTTGAATAAAGGTGCATGTAGGGCTGCTTGATTATGGCAAAAATCATAATCACAATTATTTTGGTCAATATTGTAATCACGATTATTTAACACGATTATGAGTAGGCTGAATATGAATATAGCCCGCTGTCACTTTAAGAGCCGCACGGATCCAATTTACCGTTACACATGTATTTTCATTCTCAATAGTTTATGTTCATTTATTACATGACCGATGAAGGTGCTGCATTTTGACACGTTTGTGTGTATTTGACCGTTTACGCGTGCAGCTTGCCCTAAAGTTGACTTTACATGTCCATATTCTGTTCCATCTCTGAGTGCAGGCACAGATATCCTCCTGGGGAACAGAGCAAGTTCTATTTAGCGCTTTTAAAAACATAAAATGAATCTAATACACTTCAATAAATCAACCACATCCCATTTTGCAAAAGTCACGTAAAATGATTTTACTGATTTGCATGTGAAATTGGGCTTTTATGGAGGAGCGAAAGCACACCACTGGAAAGGGGGTGGAATGGGGTGCAATAATCGTTTTATCTCGATTATTGTATTTTCATAATCGTTGGAGGCCGAAATTGAAATCGAAACTGTTTTTCGATTAATTGCACAGCCCTAGGTGCATATACATTGAAGAGGTCTTGAACTGCCTTTTTATATTATTTTGTACTGTTTTCTGAGGTCCCTTTATAATGTTGTCAAGATTTTTACATCAAAAAACATAATTTATAAATAATAAGCTGTTTTCTGTCCTGTTTTTAACCCCCCTCATCAGAACGCCGTTTGAATAGGTGTGACCGATTGTAGATTCGGAAGTAAACGCCCACTGCTGTGATTGGCTAACACTTGTATGTTTGACAGCCTACATTCTTCACAGATAGATTCTGCTGTGATTTAGCTAGATTAAAAACGCATAAATACTATTAACAGACAAAGCAATAGTGACCACATAATAAAAACAGTTACTTACACGTGTGTGTTGCGACATTACGTTCAGACCTAATATAGTCATCACAGCATTGTCTTTTACTTTCAGTCTTCCTGAAAACACTGGGTCAAATTGTGCCTTGTTTGTAAATGAATCTGCGGTAAAATGAATTGAACAAAGGACCAAATTCTTACTGACATGGTCTGGAGCTTCATTAAAAGTAAAGTTCATCCACTCTTTCCTATCATTGGGATCAGAAGGCAATGCAAAGGCTGTTTTTTCCACAACTTGGCACTGCATAGCGTCTTGTTGTATTCTGAGTCATCTTTATCATTTGGTTTCTGTGTAGACCTGCGTTTGCCTCTCTTGTTATTTACACTACATGCGTGAATTGGTGGGCGGGGCTAAACAGGCAGCGATGTAGAAGCAGCCGTTGATCATCTTCTGCGGAGGCAGTGATTAGCCACACGATTACATTATAGAGTGGCACATTCGACACTGTCATTTTGGCAG
>JAFVLL020010251.1:0-18455 GCA_021397915.2 Tor tambroides
ATCTCTGTTGCAACAGTTTTGGAAGTGTCTAAAATGATTGTACCCATATGTACAAGTCATTGGTGTTTGGTGATGAGTTTTTGGCTCAAGGTTACACCAGAGGTGTTAAACTGGGATTAGGACTTGGTTTTATGCAGACCAGTCAAGTTCTTCCACACTGACTGAATCAATAATTTGCTTTTTGAACCTTGCCTTATACACAGAGGCATTGTCATGTTAGAATAGAAAAGGGTCCTGTCCAAACTGTTGCTATAAAATTGGAAGCACACAATTCCCTAGAATATCATTATATGCTTAAACATTAAGATTTATACTCATGGAAATTACTAAAGTAGTCAAACCTGTTCATTAGAAGGGGGCGACCCAAAACTTTTGGCAATATAGTGTATATTTTGCATTGATAGCATGACTTTACTGTTTCTCTCAAGCAAGTTCTTGATGTAAAAGTAGACGAGCAAACACTGAAGCTGATGGTTTCACAGACACGTACACCGTTTTGTGTGCCTGTGTTGTGAATGGAAGACACACAACAAAAAACAATGGGACCTTGTGTATTTCTGTTTTGGCTATCACACTAACCTGATGTAACAGTTAACAGATGGTCAGAAATGCTATAAAAGCCACAATCATGAAAATACTGGCAAAAGAAGACTGTAACAAATCAAAATATGCTGGGAAAACAAAGCTGGCACTAAAGCTCTCTTCCTCCCATGCTTTGTCCATTGAGGTGTTGTAAAATGGTCATAACTGGTCCCTGCTGGTCATAGATTTAATAGTTATCATGTGTGTCAGACAGCTGAACTACATTCTGAGTGATGAAAAGGAAGTGAAATGAAGTGGTTTTGACCTCTGAGTCTCAGGCTGTTTAAATTACCCATTCAGGTTTTGTAATATATTGGTTCAAGTCTTTTGGCTCAAAGATTCTGAACTGTGTGAAATCGATGAAGTCTCCATTTGTAAATTTTGTGTGTGCCCATATAGTCAATATATTTTTTGGGTGTCACCACAACTGTCAAAACCACATAGACACCCATTACATTATCAAACACTATCTGTTTGCCTAATGAGAATCATTTGCCTAATGTAAGAGTCTGTGTGTGGTCATCTGTTTATATTTACAAAGTAGGTGTCAGTGAGAGAGTCGACTTTTGTCCCAACTTAAATAAACAGAGCTGATGTGCTTCATATGTCCAATTCACACCCAACACACACCCTTGAAACGTGGGAGGTTAGAGAGGTTAAAATTATAAAACGGTGCTTGATCTATGCATATTTCTCTTCTGACTCAGACAAGATGACTTTATCACTTGAGAAAGTAATATTATGGACAAAGCAAGGGACTGGTATTTTAATTCAGTTTAAACTATTATTTACTGTATTTTTACTGTTCATTTTATATGAATTACACTGTCTAAATTTCTACATTAAAATTTAAATGATGACACACCTCTTTCCAAATACCCCCTCAGTTTTTTTTAAAAAAAATTGCACCCTACCTGTAATATAACTTGAAGAGACTTCCTTATTTTGTTTGTACAACATGCATAGTGTCACGAATCCGGTTCATGGTTTTCCGTCCGACTGCCACAAGAGGTCGTCTTCTCTTTACATTTACTCTCACACCACACAGACTTTTACATGTCACTCCGGACTACAGTTCCCATGATCCATTGTACTGATTACACACACACAG
The DNA here is from genome assembly GCA_021397915.2 of Tor tambroides. Lineage (NCBI taxonomy): Eukaryota > Metazoa > Chordata > Actinopteri > Cypriniformes > Cyprinidae > Tor > Tor tambroides. The sequence goes on from JAFVLL020010251.1 coordinate 1,694, forward strand.
CTGAAGGCACTGATTACACATACACAGCTGAATCCATTCAGACACGCTTTATAAGTCTTGGACTTCCTCTTTTAGGTCGCTGAGTATTGTCTTACGTTTAGCACTCTCCTAGTGTTAGCTACTTTACCAAGCCATTCCGTGATTTTTTTTCTGTTAGTCGTATTGTTCTGCGTTTATCGCTCTCCTAGTGATAGCTGCTTTATGGAGCCATTTCCTGTCTTAGTTTCTAGTTCCTAGTTCTAGTTTAGTCTCGTTGTGTTTCCAGATTTCCTAGTTCCTGATTCTTCCCCATGTATTTTGCATTAACCCTTTGCTTGCTGTTTCAGACTGTGTTTGCTCCTCGCCTGGACTTTTGCTCACGTTTACGGATACCCCTCTTGTCTAGCCCTCTGGATTACGTTTGCTGTCGTCTGACTCAAGCCCGTTTAGGATTGCTCTTCAGGATTGCCTGTGCTATACCTGTTTGCTGTTGTTTGACCCTGCCTGTGTTTTAACTGTCTATGAATAAAAACTTGCACTTGGATCTGCTCGACTCCGTCTCGTCGGCTCCGTTACACATAGCCTAACAGTTGAATTCTGAAGCTGCTGTTCTGAGTATTTTTTTTTTATGATGCTGACAAACAGGGCCGCTGCTGGCTAAATGGGTGCCCTAAGCAGAATTGTATTGTTGTGCCCCCTCCCCCAAATATTATGGATGTAAAAAAAAAAAAAAAAAAACACCTACTATAAGGGTCAAAATAGAACTTTAATAAAATATAAAAGTAAGTTAATTGTATTTACAAATTATAATTGTGGCTCTAGACAGTTACCTATGGCTATTATTTTATTAATATAGTTGGCCGATTGATTTTTATAGTCTCAAACATTCAGAAATCACACAAAAGAAAACTAAGCAGTTTTACTACGATAAAACCATGGTTAATTTTTGTAAGGATTTTGATGTCCACTTTTTTGTCTTTTTTTTAAGAAATTATAGAGCCTGTAGCATTTCTATTGCAAAAAGGTGGCCAAAAATTGAAGATTAAGTGGATATTTGAATTAGCCTAAATGTTTGGTCAATATTAAAGGACTTGATGGTCCTGTAGGCTAACTGTAACAGCATCAATTACCAGGCCTTTGGCTCCCTTTACAGGCATTTGTATTATGTAATGTACATAAATTGTTTATTTTGTATTACATTATGTATTTCAGTAGTGCTATTCAATGAAACCATATAATTATTAACCAATCATTATTGCCTCATTATTTTATATAATGCATTAAGTAATTTTAAAGGCTTTTGTTGGCTAAGGTCTGTTTTTATAACCACAAAAATATTATCTTAATACTACTTTGTAAACTATTAGGCTATTTGAAGTAACAAACCCATGGTAAACTTGTGGTTGCCATCCATGGCTACAAGAACCATGATTTTTGGTTTTATTCGTTGTAAAACCATGGCTAATTTTCATAAGGGAACATGGAAACTCAGAGAGAATATTAGATGCGTTGGTGATGGTGAAATTTATTACCGACATTAAAATACGTTATTAACGTCAACAGCCAAAGAAGTTTCACAGGATTAGAATGTTCCTGAAAGTGAGGCACGGACTTCATCTTTTTTTCTTTTTTTCTTTTTCTCGGTGCCGGATTCCTGATGTGTTTTCACGGCATAGTTGTCCATCAATTATGACTATTTGCATTCGCAAACATGAGGTGCAAGCGATCGCAAGCGCGGATTCAGGAATGGCGCGTCATGTGTCCATGTGTGCTTAGCCTACTGACCTGCGTTCACCGTAAAATGCCATTTATATATATATATATATATATATATATATACATACACACACACACACACACACACACATATACATAAACATATACATATACAAAGGGTTTAAATTGGGCCGGGCCGAATGCTTCAAGAGACCTACCTGCAAAGCTACCTGAAAAACTATGCGCAAGTGCACATGGGGCAAAAGCTGTTTTAAATGCATAGTGTGCACACACCTATATATATATATATATATATGTGTGTGTGTGTGTGTGTGTGTGTGTATATATATATATATATATATATATATATATATATATATATACATACACTATATTGCCAAAAGTATTCGCTCACCTATCCAAATAATTGAATTCAGGTGTTCCAATCACTTCCATGGCCACAGGTGTATAAAATGAAGCACCTAGGCATGCAGACTGCTTCTACAAAAATTTGTGAAAGAATGGACGCTCTCAGGAGCTCATGAATTCCAGCGTGGTACTGTGATAGGATGCCACCTGTGCAACAAGTCCAGTCATGAAATTTCCTCACTACTAAATATTCCACAGTCAACTGTCAGTGGTATTATAACAAAGTGGAAGCGATTGGGAATGACAGCAACTCAGCCACGAAGTGGTAGGCCACGTAAAATGACAGAGCGGGGTCAGCGGATGCTGAGGCGCATAGTGCGCAGAGGTCGCCAACTTTCTGCAGAGTCAATCGCTACAGACCTCCAAAGTTCATGTGGCCTTCAGATTAGCTCAAGAACAGTGCGTAGAGAGCTTCATGGAATGGGTTTCCATGGCCGAGCAGCTGCATCCAAGCCATACATCACCAAGTGCAATGCAAAGCGTCGGATGCAGTGGTGTAAAGCACGCCGCCACTGGACTCTAGAGCAGTGGAGACGCGTTCTCTGGAGTGACGAATCACGCTTCTCCATCTGGCAATCTGATGGACGAGTCTGGGTTTGGCGGTTGCCAGGAGAACGGTACTTGTCTGACTGCATTGTGCCAACTGTGAAGTTTGGTGGAGGGGGGATTATGGTGTGGGGTTGTTTTTCAGGAGCTGGGCTTGGCCCCTTAGTTCCAGTGAAAGGAACTCTGAATGCTTCAGCATACCAAGAGATTTTGGACAATTCCATGCTCCCAACTTTGTGGGAACAGTTTGGGGATGGCCCCTTCCTGTTCCAACATGACTGCGCACCAGTGCACAAAGCAAGGTCCATAAAGACATGGATAAACGAGTTTGGTGTGGAAGAACTTGACTGGCCTGCACAGAGTCCTGACCTCAACCTGATAGAACACCTTTGGGATGAATTAGAGCGAAGACTGCAAGCCAGGCCTTCTCATCCAACATCAGTGTCTGACCTCACAAATGCGCTTCTGGAAGAATGGTCAAAAATTCCCATAAACACACTCCTAAACCTTGTGGAAAGCCTTCCCAGAAGAGTTGAAGCTGGGGCCGACGTCATATTAAACCCTATGGATTAAGAATGGGATGTCACTTAAGTTCATATGTGTCTAAAGGCAGATGAGCGAATACTTTTGGCAATATTGTGTATATATATATATATATATATATGTATATGTGTGTGTGTGTGTGTTCATGTTTAGATTTTTATGTATGTTAATTTCTATATTAATATAGAACGAAAATAATCTGCATATTCCGGGTATAGGGAGCGGCGGTACTGCTAACAAAATATCTCGCCATGTACAAACATCTGAAAACGTGTTCCTGTTCCTTTAACTCATCTAGGGGCGTGGCTAGCTTTCAGTGCACATTTGATTGACAGGGGAATGCAGGGGGAGAAACTTGACCCGCGCAGCCTGTAGTATCCACGCTGTATCTCAGAGTCTCGTGTCACACCCCCAAGTCTGCCACTGTGTGCACATAAAGCTGCTTTACATCATTTGACTTGAATAGTTCTCCGTATTCACGGGTGACTATACAGTTTGGTTACGACTTAATACGACACATTTTCCATTTGGAATTAAAATAACTACGTTTTGAATGTGGATACTTCAGGTTTATCCAACTGGATATTGCCGTTTTCTCCGACAGAATGATTTAAATAGCTACTTTAAGTACAACGATTAATTTTTTTTTCTTTCTAAGCGAAAGGAAACAATTTCAGTCACCTGTAACATTTGACAGTAGATGAATCTTTTCATCCTGGACTACATCGAATTATAGGTAAGTTTTGTTTTGTTTTTTAGAAACTTTAATATGTGTTGGAGGACTATCTTTAGTAAGAGTTTTGTTCCTACAGCTATACGAGCTTTAAACATGAAATCAGCCATCATCTTACACTCTTGCATTGCATTTTGTGTGTGTGTGTGTGTGGGCCATAACTGTTCGTGAATATTGTGACAAGTGTGTACATTGTTTAACTGTCCTTGTATTTTATACGCACCTTCTGTGAAAATGAATTTCCTCTCTGAGGACAAATAAATTATCTATCTAAAATAATAGAGCTAAATGGAATAAAAGAGGATAAAAACAATCTAATGCACTCTGGGAACGAGTTACTTCAGCATGTAAGCAGCTTTGTGTCCTTTTGTTTAATTCATATGTTTTTGACAGTGGTTATTGATGATGCCAGATTACCACAGTTTTACTGTTGTAACAATTAACAAGTAAAAAATCATTCTACACCATGTTACAAATATTTACAAAATACAAATTAAAAACACCAAACAATCAGCAGCATTAATTTGTCAGTTTTTATTCCCTTAGTTGAATTTGTGATTCGTTTTTCCTCTTGTCCTGAGCATGAATTTAATTATTTAAATGTAGGCCTGCCTATTTTTTTTTTTTTTGAGTGTTTTATTATAGAATTCTAAAATACAGTTCATGAGCACTATACATTATTTATGGATTTGTTAAAGGGGGAATGTTTGATAATGTACAAGAATATTTCTTTTAAAGTCTTAATTGATGGATGAGATTGAATGTGTGACACTGTTACACAACATTTTGTCAGTCAGAACTTACATGGTAGTGACGTACCATGTGTTACACATTTGAATAATCTAAAATCTATTCAACCACAGTTTGGGTTTGTACATTTATGTAAGACTATTCACTTACTTTTGGCTTTGTGAAGCGTGTTCTTGGAACAATAACATCGCAATCTCTTGCCTTTTCAGTAGCTCATATTAATGTGGAAAATTTGGTCAGCCCATTTTTTAAATAATCAGGTTTGTCAAACAGACTACGAAGCTCTTAGTTATCATTACACGGTATATCCATTAGGCTATATATTTTATGTCATTCTCATATACGACTAAAATAGAGAAGACCTTCAACTGATGAGTTCCCTTTTGAAATCAGAAGAGGCTAGATGCAGCGATGACAGCAAGATGAGACAAGTCATTGCAAAATGAAAGAGGGCCCAGCATTGGACCAGGCTCAGCATTAATAAAAAAACTAAAATAGTTTCCTCAGTAAGCAGGGTTTTGGGTTTTGGAACTTATGTCTGTATATACCCACATATCTTTCCAACCTTTATTATTTTCTTTCTTCAGTGAAACACTAAATAAAAACTTTAGCAGAAGGTTCACGCTACTCTTTTCTGTTCAGTAAAAGTTAATGTTGGGGTGACCCAAAGCCACTCCTTTTGAACTTTAGAACACTCAAAATAGAGTCCTCAAATTGTATGAACTACTGTCAGTTTTGAAGCTTGACAGCCCATAGTTGCAATTTGCTTACTATATATGGAAAACAGTGTGAAGATTTACTTTTGTGACCTAAAGAGGATAGAAAATCATGCGGATGTTCTGATGGTGAGAAATGATGACAGGATGTGAATCTCTTTGAGCCTTGAAGCCGCAGCTCATTGCAAGCAAAAAGTATAGAGCTTCTCAAGTTCATGAAATGTCATGCAAGGTACCCATATTTCATTTATTAATAGAGTTGCTGAAGAGATTGATTGTGGAGTTTCGAATCAATCAAACATTTACCTCAGAAGCTGTAGGCTCTAAAAGACATATGTTTTGTACATTTCAAAGAGGTTTTCACACATCTGTGGAGTCTTTGGAAGAATGTAGCAGTTGCTTTGGCTGTTGATAGGTGTCTCTTGTGCTGCATTGACTAATGCAGATAACAAATGGGATTTTGGTGCTGCTGGTGTTGCATCTGTGGTCTTAATGATAGAGCAGCTGATTGAGCGTTGGGAGCATATTGCAGTCGTGTCAGGTTGCACTATTGTTTACATCAACTTTCCCCCTTTAATCAAACAGGTGAGAAGATCCAAGTGCAGCTGTCACTGTTGGGAGCCATCTAGATGAGTGTGCATGTGTGATGTTGTAATGACAGCACAAGGGTATGACCACCGGAGATGTTTGACACAGACATTTTTAGCTATCAAATCCTTTTGATTAGGCTACAGACCACACTCCATTCCCATATGGACAAATTGGCACGTAGATGCTTTATTGATCCCCTCAGGAAAATTAAGGATTAGCTAAAGAAGGATTACGAGACAGCTGCTCTTTACTAATCTACGATACTATGCTTTGAAATCAATCCAACACATTTTCTTAACCCATGCAATGATGCCTTCATTATCATAAAAGTGTCATGATCAGACTCCTCCACCCTTGTGAGTCAATTAGATCCCATTTGCAAAAGGGAAGCTATACTGTATACAGATGAAAGTATCTGGTGACGTGTTATTTTCCTGTTATCTCTATTTTAAGCATCTGAAACTAACTTTGCTAATCTCTAAAGACAGGTGCTGAGAATGAGAAACTGTTGCTGCTGGGTTGTTGAACACCAAGTGTCTTAGTTGACTTACTATATGAATACTTGACATTCATTTAATGGTTAAACTTCCAAGTATGTTCCCATAGTTCTTCAATATACAGTAGAAGTAAAGTAGCTTCGAAACTTTGCACAGTAAGCCAAACGTCTGGATGTCTGGAGGCTGCAGGAAATTATGGACTGCTGGCCAAAACCAACAAGCAGTCAAAAGGAATAAAAAAAGAGGCTTTGGGTTAATTTCGGTTGATGTTTACTAAAACAGCAGCACGGATCTACTCAGACTAGCATGCCATACACAAAAATACCACAATGAATTGTAGCTTAAGCGTTCAATCTGCAATTTCCTGTGTGCAAAGCTACTTCTGATGAGTCTCAAAAAGGAAAACCTCCCAAATAACTTTTCTGGAGTGTTGAGGTAAATTGCACGTCATATGTAGGATTACCAAAAAATGGCAGTAAATCCTGAGGCTTGTTTTTCATAAGCAAAGCCAAGAGAAAATCTAGGATGTCATGGAACATAAAAGGGGCCATATACCAAGAATGACAACTATAATGATAACTATAACCATAAAGTTAAAGATAAGAGTTAAAGTTAGGAAAGTTAAAAGAAGACAATAGTGCAGTCCACACCACAATTATTACAATAACGACACACAAAAAACCAATATAGTTGGAGTTACTTTCAAAGCATTTTTTCCAGATTTGATAAAAATATTGACAGCCAGTAAGAATTCAGTCGGCTTTTAAGCGCTTGAGCATTGAAAGCAGCAGACATTGTAAGTGCATCATGCACTTAGAATAATCAGAACATTATCATCTGTTGGTGTGGATGCTACTATAGTTATTGTTCTTGGTGTGAACGGGCCTTAAGGGTCTGTTTCTGTTCATCTATTTGAGATCCTTATGTCAGCAGTTCTAATGGATCAGTGAAGTGACAGCTATTTGTTTGCGATGCGTTACCAGTCGCTTTCTGTCCAGATAAAGTAAACAAATAGCTTGAAGGTGTCTCACTTAGTAATGATTGCAAAGATAGCAAATAAATTCAGACTGGATTTGAATCTATGTTTAGTAACTTTAATTAATAGTACTATCTTATAACAGGTATGATGACAAGCAGTCGAGGTGGAGCTTATAATATGGATATTTGCAGCCATCGCAGTGAACTCAAAAGCTCTCTCTTTATCTCTGGTGCAAGTTTATTTTGAGCCACAGTGCTGTCTCTCTTTGATCACCAGTGTTCCCTATGGTAAAAACCCAAGAGTGAGGCCAGCGAAACAGTTGAGGGCATTTGTGGAGGGTAAAGATGATGGACAATGGACAGAATCACCTTTCAACACCTCTTTAAATACATTTGGGGATAACATTAAAGAGCCAGTAAATCACTCTCGTCTCCATGCTAATGTGGCGTCACTTTACATCTGTCCTGCCAAACCTGTAGCTTTTCCTCACATTTGTCCTAGTCAGTAGACTCAACAAATGCGGTGTGTATTTAAATCTTTACGGCTTGAAGAAAGTCAGATTAATTGAAGCTGAAGTGTGCATTTTTTTCAGTGCTGAAATACTTTCTCTCGCATTTTAATGTACAGGAAAGACTATAAGTAAAGTCGTTTACCCATTCTTAAATTAGACGTTTTTAAGTGTATTTCCCGGTCACTCTTTTTGCCATTGCCCTTGGTACAGAAATTACACACTGCTCTAAAATTGCCAATTTTCAAATGGTCAATCGTGACATTCAGCACTTTGATACTTCCTAATAGAGTTCAACAGTTCCTTCCACTTTTTCAGTGACCTTGGTTTTGGAAATGTTTTTCCCATTAATTTTTCCATATGGAATTTTGTCTTTGTTTAAGATTTATAAGCCATGAATCAAACAACCAGCAATCAGCGAGGTGAATCACAACATTACAAAGACAATAGATTACAAGACTGTCCACTTAATGGCTTTAATGAGGGAAAAAATTACATAATCAAATAAAAGATGACAAATGAATATAAAACTGCTGATTTCAAGAGGCTGATTTTTTTTATATAGAAACAATGTTATTGCACAGTATGCATATACTAATATACATATAAAGTAGTTTGAGAGTGTATGGATACTGTATTGTCATTCCCATTGCTTCATGGGCAGATGCTAAAGGAGATTTCTTTGCAGAATCATAGGTAATGCAGCTTTTACCTGGAATTCTTTGAAAAAAGTCAGCAAAAGCATATACCACTGATTAACAACCTTATAGCTCACAGTAGGTCTGTCACAAGGGTTTATAAGTTATCATTAAAAATAAATTCCTCTATGGAGAAAATAAATTCAATTTTTACTTCTGGAACCCGACTGTTGCACTGTCTTGCATTGCAAAGTTTCTCGTCGGTAACTGAAACTGCCGCTACTTTCATGTCTCCCGCATCACACTGCAGACTCACATTTTATTTCGTACAGCGTAAATGATGCCATCTTACATCTCAGTTATTGATTGTGGTGAAAATCACTTCAGATGTCTACAGTAGTAATATTACTCTAATATTGTTGCATTGTTGGCTTATTGCTATATATATATATATATATATATATATATATATATATATATATATATATATATATATATATATATATATAGGTAAGAAAATAAAAACAAAGTCAACTCAAATCAATATTTAGTTGTGTAATGAGCGGTATAATGTACATTTAGCCAGCCATTATTGCACAATAAACAGACTGTAAATTATTATTAAGAATAATGAAAGACTGTCTGTTGATGATCCCTTACATAAATTTGAACAGCCTTGTAGATTGACATTTGCTCCTTATTCCATAATTAGTTCCTGCTGTGCCTTTAAACAAACCTTTAGTGCTTATTTTTCCAGGTTGTAGCCTGACAAACCGTGATTTAAAGATATGGAAATTTTAGCACTGCCCAGCCAAGCCATCTTAATGTCCCAGAGAAAAAACATCTCAATGTAGATGGATGAGTGGTGATTTACATACAATTTTTAAAGTAAAGCAAGCCTTTGTAACACTATAAACTCTATTTTCCTGGCTTTTTTTTTTTTTTTGCTGAAAATATAATTGATTTTAAAAAATCTAGAACAAACATGGTTACAGCTCATAAAACTTAAAAAAAAAAAAAATGTAATTTTTTATGATTACAGCTTTTTTTGTAATTTGCTTCTCTGAATGGTTTTCGTTTTGTTACAGGCACATATGTGAGAGGCCACAAGCGACAATGTCAAAGACACAGAAATCAGAGTCCAGGTCTCGCTCTCGATCAGCCTCCAGATCAAGATCCCATTCTGATTCCCGCTCCCGTTCCAGATCACATAGCAGCTCTAGATCTAGATCCAGGAAACGCAGATTTTGGTAAGTGTCTTTTATGCTAATTAAATAGAAACTACTGGGTTTGCAATCATCATGGCATACAAAATATTTTGTAAATTAAAAATTAGATGGTTACCATTACTGCAGCGTACAAAGCAGGTGTGTGCAGATGTTGGACGAAGGAGTTGGTTTCGATTATTAATTTCAGTTTTGAGTCAGATTTTGTACTTTCAAGTTTTAGTCATCACTTTCAGTGACGTGTTGTGGATTTATATACGTAACAGAAAGAATAGGAAAGAAGGGATGTGTTGTAATATAATTTCTAAGAGGAAAAAACGAATGAAATTATCAGTAATCATTTCCATTTTCCTGAGTACTGGGTCATTCATGCAGATTCATTTAGCATCTTTTGCTGTCTTCCAATCAGGCCCACATGGAATTAGCTCACAGTTCTGTGTACATAAACCCAGAAAATGCAAGAAGAAAGATTCCATCTGGGTCTACTTATAATCTTGTGCTTGGTGAACAATGAACATTAGCTACTCATTTTGACCATACTACAAAGTACAAATCTAAACACAGTAAGGCTTAATGTGTCTTGACAGATGTGCTTAAGGATTGAGTGGGTTGGCAAACTGTTAACTTCTCACTTTGTTCGTAAACACACAATGGAACTTCATTGTAAACACACACCGTGTGACTCGTGCTTGGCTTCCCTACCATGACTCATTTTAAACTAAAATCAATATTTCAGTGCCAGTCTCAGCCGTCTAGCCACAGCTGCCAGGCCAAAGTTATGTAAGGTACACCTCCGTACATAAATAAAAGCACCCTGTGCTTTTATACTCTGGCTTCCTCACTTGTTGAAAAGGGGCTGCTCAGTCACTGTGATTTTACTCTCCATGTGTTCGTCAGCATTGCATAAAGTCTGATATTTGGGAAGGGCTGCGGTGTTGGAAAGGCTCACCACACTTTCTTATTTCCCGTGCTAAAATTGTACTTCCCTGCACATTCTCACAGGACTGCTGGTTTTGTGCTTACAACACAGTGGAGCCCGTTAAGTAGCCAAATGTAAATTGCCCCTGCCAAAAAAACTGCTGCTTTCTATTAGACAAAAACGGATACATATTTGTGGTACTCTGGTTTTTTGTTTTAAATATTTTTGAGGATGCATGATTTTTTTCCCATAAGCATGGATCCTTTTTCCTATGTGGTTGACAGTATTCTTTGAGGCCAGTCGGAGAGATGTACAATGTTGATTTTTCATGCAAATGGAATCTGTAGAGGGCAAAATCTGATGTCCCTTATTTGCAAGGGAAATCTTCAGAGCCTGGCCTCTCATTGCTGACCATGGTTTCAGCGAGATGCCGCAGCTGGAAAAAGCTTGATGCATGCATGTCATACGAATGAAGCATAACTGTATGGTTTTGAGTCAAACTGTCATAAGGTCATAAGTGGGTAAAAAAATGCAGTCATTTCTAAATCATAAATACCCTGTTTCTGAGAAAACAAAGTACTAAATAAGAGACATTTTGTCCAAAGTTTGTCCACTTACTCAGGTCGTTCCAAATCTGAATTTCTTTTTTCTTCTGTGGAACATAAAAGAATTGTACTAGTTGCTTTTTTCAAGTGCTATTACAGTTGAAGGTTTCAAGGTTTAAAAAGACGCAAAACTCTATAAAAGTTGTCGATATGACTTTGGCGCAGAGGAGATTTCAGGTCTTCTGAAGTCTTATGATAGCTTTGTGTGACAAACAGACCAAAAATTCTGTCATTCTGTATTATCTTGAGATGTGAGCTACAATATCAAGGTTTTCAGTCAATAATGACTTAAATTTGGTCCGTTTCTCACATTAAGCTCTCATATGACTTTAGATGTCATGCCGTTCAGTTTATGAGTCATATGGATGACTTTTTTGTTGCTTTTGTACCCTTTTAGAAGATTAAATGCTTCAGTTTCCATTCATTGTAATAACAGGGAAAAGTGCAACCAATACAACTAAAATGTCTGCTTTTGTGCTTCCCAGAAGACAGAAAATGATATAGGTTTGAAATTACATGAGAGTGACTAAATAATTGCTTAAATCAATTTAACTTAAGTTAAATAGTGGATAAATAGCTTTTCAAATAAGGGAGCTGTTGTAATTGTTACCTTCAGTTAGTCTGCTCTCTGTGCAAAGCTAAAGTGTTGTAACTGGAAGGCTGAGAACCTCCTCTTTGCTTCGTAGAGAGAGTAGAAATCTTTCCCATATGACCCATGTGACTGACTCTTTCCATCCGTGCTCACTAGAGGAGATGCAAAGTCCCTCTTGCTCACTGTGAGAGTATCATGTTGCTCTGTGCGCTACCTTCTTACTCTGTATTCCAATGAAAAAACGCATCAGGTGAGTACAACACCAGCCGAAACTGTAGATTAGTGTTAATGTCATTATGTTTGTAGTTGTTTTTTGGATTGTAAATTGGTTGCAGGGTGCTTCAGTTGGATAAACATTTGCAACACCGTTTCACTTTCCAAATGACGAAAAATGCCACTGTACTGGAATGACAGGTTTTAATACAATTCTAGACATAATTGCATGTTGTCTGTAATTTTATTGTCTAACACAGCTGACGTGTGCATAATGTTGAAGTGGTTCAGTGTCTGTTCATTTTCCACAGAGAATATATTCTATGAATTATATTGAATATTCTATAGATCAGAGTGCAATGCACAGTATGAAGCACTTGCATGTGCAAGTTGTTTAGTTGATTATCAGTGTTTGTGATATGTTAAGACATGCTGAAAAGGACTGCTTTACAGAGAGACCAGAACTATTTACTTTAGATGTGTTCATAAATAGAACAACAGGGCCACCGTGTGGCTAGAGTTGACCTTGCACCCAGAGCTAATTGTAATTGGTCATAGCAGTAAGTGTATATATATTACCTGAAATAATTCTGAAAAATAGTGTTACGCTAATTATTGATCTTAAATTGTTAAAAGAGCAGAATTCACAGTTATAGAATATATGAAATAAATATTTCTTTATAGATTTCTTTATTGCTATATTCATTGTCCTTTTTGCTTTAGAAATTAATGTTATCAGTTATTATAGGATTAGTTAACCATTTATTATTATTTATTTAATAACAATCATTTATTATAATAGTTATTATTATTATTATTATTATTATTATTATTATTATTATTATGCATTCTTTTAAGAGAATCTTTTTCGTACAACTACTGGGCTCTCTAGCTCCAAAAAGAGGAGGAGCAAGAGAGAAAATCGTTTATTTGTGTGAGGAAGTGGCCCAAAGTCATTATTTACTGTTAATCTGAAATATTACCTAAAGCTTTCAGTTGGACATCAGTAAAACAAACATCATTTGTTCTGAAGTGTCTCATAACCAAATTTCTTGACATTATAACCAAATTAGATTTGAATAAAATTTGATTTGAGATCTGCAATGGAGGTGAAGATTAGTAGTGCAAATCTTTGGTCTGTTGTTGTCACACAGAGGTATCAAGATATGAGGCTTCAGAAGAAAATGTAGGCTACTTTTATGTAGCTTTTATAGTGTTTTTTTGTCCTCTTTGGGTCCCATATTTGTAAGGAAAAAATCTAAGTAAAAAATTTTTTTGTTTTCCAATATCATATGTAGTGTCTCTTTGTGCCATTTTTCTATATCCTAAAGAGTTTTGTTGGCTCAGTTCTTTCTTTTGTTGTCTTCAAGCTCTAGGTCTCGCTCTCGGTCAAGATCCCATTCTCCATCCCACAACCGGGAGCGGAACCACACACGGGAATACCAGAACCAACGTGAGTTTCGAGGCAACCACAGAGGCTTCCGGAGGCCATATTACTACCGGGGCAGAGGTCAGGGCTTTTTCCGGGGCCGCTTTCAGCGCGGTGGAAGGGGTGGATATAATAACTACCGACCCAAAAACTGGCAGAACTTCCGGCAGCACTATCAGCAGCAACAGCAGCAGTACCACCCCAACAGTCCCAAGAGGGGCCGCTCACGTTCACGCTCTCCCAAGAAGCAGTCAAAAAGTTCTCAGTCCCGCAGCCATTCCCGCCGCTCTGACAGGTCGTCCTCAGGGAGATCGCCACAGTCGCACCATTCTTCCTCCTCCAATTCTGGGTCTGCCAAACGCAGTTGCAAAGATGTAAGAGAGGACATCTCTGTGCCTGAAGAAACCCGAGGAGGAGGAGATGGGGCTCTGGCAGAGCAGGTGGGAGGCTCTCCAGTGGCCAAAGGGAACTCTGATGGAGACAGGACTGTGGAGGACTGTCAGGTTTTGAGGAACCATGACACTAGTCCTAAAAAGGCAAGTCCGCAGGTTTGCTCCACTGTCACTAATGACCAACCGATGGACTCTGCAACCAACGAGACCAGTCCTGCTCATAATGCTTCTAATAAAGGTGCCACCACCTGGCAGAGTGTTGAGACTGCACCTTCAAACACCAGCCCCATAAAGAAAAGCCTTACACCAGTTTTCAATGGGTTTGGGCTCTTTACAAATATTGACCAACAGACAGATGATACGATTGCTATCTCCGCTGCGTTTTTGAAGTAAGTTTGCTTTCTTTTAATGAAAAACTGTGTTGCTCATTTGTCAGTTTGTACACATCCTAAAAGTTTGGAATAATAGAAGTCTCTAAGGCTCACCAAGGCTGCATTTATTTGATCAAAAATGCAGTTATATTATGAAATATTATTTAAATGTAACTGTTTTCTTTTTAAAAATATTTCAAAATGTATTTTACTTCTGTGATGACGGTTGAATTTTCAGCCATTACTCCAGTCTTCAGTGCCACATTATAATTCAGAAATCATTCTAATACTAATATGGTGATTTGGTGCTCAGGAAACATTTCTTATTATTGTCAATGACACACAAATTGATCAAAAGTGAAAATATTATTACATATGACATAATAAGACATAATGTTGCAAAAGATTCAAATAAATGCTGTGAACTTTTTATTAATCAAAGAATCCAGAAAAAGGAAATAAAAAATAACAATCAATAAATAAATATATATTAAAGTAAGACAATTTTTTAATTTGTCCTGTACATACTGGGTTTTAGGCATTTCAAGAAAATTGAATGACAGATGTTTATCGTTTTGATGGATTATATGCATTTGAAATTTGCTTTCTATTTTCTTTTTCTTTTTTACCTTTATTTTAGTCAGTGTAAGAGTGGAAATAACACAATAAATCCTGTGTGTGTGCCAGACAAAAAGTAGGATTGCACAGTTGGGTTGTGATCTGCCCTTCAAATGCATCAACAGAGCTGTTGGAGGAAAGAACTAACACACATGAAGAGCTAGATATGCCTTGTTTACAAATGTCAGCTCACAGTCTGTAATTTAGATGTTATAAAAAGGTCTAAAAGGTTTATATTTGCACTTTGCAAAAGGATGAAATGAAATTTTCCCAGCCTCACACACACTTGTTTACCTGTTTCACAGTGGAAGCCATTCATTTGTGCACGGTAAAATGAACAAATCCATTACAGTTTATGAATAGTTCTGTGAATTTGACATGGTGCAGAAGTCCTTGGTCACATCAAACTGACAACAGATGCGTTTGAGCACGTTATTGAAAATAATAAACTGAAACTCTTTCTCTCATTGACTAGATTTCTGGAGGAGCAAAATCTTAAAAAACAGGCCTCTACATGGGACGACAGCACACATAAAGGGAAAAGTAATGGAGATATAGTATGTGATAAAGAAAACGGAGAAATGTTCGAAAAGGGCATTGAGTTGTCTCGCATTGTAGATCATGACAACGCAGGAGAGAAGGAGAAATCCAAATCTGCCAAGAGTGGTGATGATAACAAGTTATCCATAAGCTCCACTAAAAGGGGTTCACGAAATGGCCCGACACTTCTGTGCGAGGATAGAGAGGACGATGATGAAGAAATGGAGATGTCTGATAGGGTGAGGGAAATGGAAAATGATCCCTCCAAAAGCAAAAGCAAAGTCACGCTGTCTGCACGTGAAATGTTCGAGAATCGTATCAGGAGGATGCAGGACATGGCGTGGGATGATGAGCTGGAAGCTCTCCTGCTCTGCCATAAACAGGAAAGAGCAGCGAATTTACTAGCTGCTCTCTCTAAGAGAGACCAGCTCAGTGGCATGTTTAAGGATCCCTCACCTGAAAAGCTCTCTAATGTAAAACGAAAGGAGAAAACCACACTAAGTTCCTCTTCTAAACACACACTGCTGCCCAGGAGGAGCTCTGAGAACCGTGAGCAAGAGATGTTTGTGGTTATGAACGAGGAATCCCCACCAAGAGCTTCAGTGAAAAGAGGAAGTGAATTCAGTGTGAGGATGGATTCTCTAAGTGATGACCTTGCAAGGTAAATGATTTTCGTTTCCCTCCAAGATCTCAGCAAGGACCTTTTGCTTCTACTTGCATCTTCACAAAACTTAGCATTGTTGTGCATATGACTGCTTCTGACTGAATTCTATTTCATTTTGCCTTTCCTAACCATTGTTGTATTTGGCAGGACGTCTGTTTTGAGCAATGAAAGAAGGAATCTTCTGGATTTACTGCATCTTGATAAGAAGGATTGGGAGTTTCAATCTGTCCTTCAGCATCTTCAGGCTCAGCAGTCACCCAAAAGCCCATCTGAGCTGTTTGCCCAACACATAGTTTCAATTGTCCATCACATTAAAGGTGACTGAAACTGATGACACAGCAAGGTTCTGAGGGGGTACACTGTATTCTAAAAATTAAATGTATTAATTTAATAAATCTTTTTTAGCTTTTTGTTTTTTGTATATTATCCAGGTTTTATTACTTGATTAAATACTTTATTCATTCATAATATTTAAAAACGTGTAAATATTAGTAATTCCTAATTTAACTTTTTTGTCCGCCCACAGCTCAATATTTTCCTTCCTCTGGATTGACCCTAAATGACCGAT
>JAFVLL020010251.1:18555-91769 GCA_021397915.2 Tor tambroides
TTGCCCTGCCTTGATGTCTTGATTAAAGACTATTATTTGAGTTTATCCTCGTCTCCGTGTTCCTTGCTCCTCCCTCGTGTGTGCACCGTGACAGATATGACTTTTATGCTATATTTCAGGTCTTCTGAAGTCGTATGATAGCTTTGTGTGACAAACAGACCAAAAAATTCTGTCATTATTTATTGATTATCTTGTGAGATGTGAGCTACAATGACAAGGTTTTTAGTTAATGATTTAAATTTGTTCAGTTTCTCACATAAAGCTATCGTAAGACTTTAGAAGACGTGCGTTCAGTGTGAGTCATATGGATGACTTTTATGTTGCTTTTGTACCCTTTTTGAAGACTAAATGCCTCAGTTTCCATTCATTTTAATAAAAGGGAAAATTGCAACCAGTACAATTAAAATGTCTCCTTTCGTGCTTCCCAGAAAAAAAGAAAATGATACAGGTTTGAAATTACATGAGAGTGACTAAATAATGACTTAAATCATTTCAACTGAAGTTAACTAGTGGATAAATAGCTTTTCAAATAAGGGAGCTGTTGTAATTGTTACCTTCATTTAGTCTGCTCTCTGTGCAAAGCTAATGTGTTGGAACTGGCAGGCTGAGAACCTCCTCTTTGCTTTGTAGAAAGAGAGTAGAAATCTTTCCCATATGACCCATGTGACTGACTCTTTCCATCCACACTCACTAGAGGAGATGCAAAGTCCTTCTTGCTCACTGTGAGAGTATCATGTTGCTCTGTGCACTACCTTTTTACTCTGTATTCCAATGAAAAAACGCATTAGGTGAGTACAAAACCAGCCGAAACTGTAGATTATTGTTTATGTCATTATGTTTGTAGTCTTGTTGTTTGTCAGATTGTAAATTGGCTGCAGGGTGCTTTAGTTGGATAATCATTTGCAACACTAAAATGTTTCACTTTCCAAATGATGAAAAATTCCACTGTACTGGAATGACAGGTTTTAATACAGTGCTAGACATAATTGCATGTCTAATTTTATTGTCTAACACAGTCGACGTGCATAAATGTTGCAGTGTCTGTTCATTTTCCAAGGAGATTATATTCTTTAAATTATACATATTGAATATTCTATAGATCGGAGTGCAATGCACAGTATGAAGTACTTGCATGTGCAAGTTGTTTAGTTGATTATCACTGTTTGTGATATGTTAAGACATGCTGAAAGGGACTGCTTTACAGAGAGACTAGAACTACTTACTGTAGATGTTTTCATTAATAGTGCAACAGGGCCACCGTGTGGCTAAAGTTGACTTGACACCCAGAGCTTTTAATTGTAATTGGTCATAGCAGTAGTGTATACTACCTGAAAGGATAGAAAGCACTATAAAAACATAATAGAAAATTGTTTATTTTGCGTGAGGAAGTGGCCCAAACTCATTCTTTACTGTTAATTTGAAATATGACCTAAAGCATTTTGTTGGACATCAATAAAACAAACGTCATTCTTTCTAAAGTGTCTCATAGCCAAATTTCTTGACATTATAACCAAATTACATTTGAATAAAATTTGATTTGAGATCTGCAATGGAGGTAAAGATTAGTAGTGAAAATCTTTGGTCTGTTGTTGTCACGCAGAGGTATCATGAGGCTGCAGAAGATGATGTATAGACTACTTTTATGTAGTTTTTATAGTGTTTTTTTGTCTCTTTGTGTCATTTTCTATATCATAAAGAGTTTTGTTGGCTCAGTTCTTCTTTTTGTTGTCTTCAAGCTCTAGGTCTCGCTCTCGGTCAAGATCCCATTCTCCGCCCCACAACCGGGAGCGGAACCACACACGAGAGTACCAGAACCAACGGGAGTTTCGAGGCAACCACAGAGGCTTCCGGAGGCCATATTACTTCCGGGGCAGAGGTCAGGGCTTCTTTCGTGGCCGCTTTCAGCGCGGTGGAAGGGGTGGATATAATAACTACCGTCCCAAAAACTGGCAGAACTTCCGGCAGTACCATCAGCAGCAACAGCAGCAGTACCACCCCAACAGCCCCAAGAGGGGCCGCTCACGTTCACGCTCTCCCAAGAAGCAGCCAAAAAGCCCTCAGTCCCGCAGCCATTCCCGCCGCTCTGACAGGTCGTCCTCAGGGAGATCGCCACAGTCACACCATTCTTCCTCCTCCAACTCTGGGTCTGCCAAACGCAGTTGCAAAGATGTAAGAGAGGATATCTCTGTGCCCGAAGAAACCCGAGGAGGAGGAGATGGGGCTTTGGCAGAGCAGGTGGGAGACTGTCCTGTGGACGAAGGGAACTCTGATGGAGACAGGACTGTGGAGAACTGTCAGGTTTCGATGAATCATGGCACTAGTCCTAAAAAGGCAAGTCCGCAGGTGTGCTCCACTGTCACTAATGACCAACCGATTGACTCTGCAACCAACGAGACAAGTCCTGCTCATACTGCTCCTAATAAAGCTGCCACCACCTGGCAGAGTGTTGAAACTACACCTTCAAACACCAGCCCCATAAAGAAAAGCCTTACACCAGTTTTCAATGGTTTTGGGCTCTTTACAAATATTGACCAACAGACAGATGATACAGTTGCTATCTCCGCTGCGTTTTTGAAGTAAGTCTGCTTTCTTTTATTGAAAATATCTGTTGTTCAATTTATCAATTTTTACACTACCTAAAAGTTTGTAACAAAAGAAGTCTTTAAGGCTCACCAAGGCTACATTTATTTGATCAAAAATACAGTAATATTATGAAATATTATTAAAATTTAATGTAGCTGTTTTCTATTTGAATATATTTCAAAATGTATTTTATTTCTGTGATGAACTTTCAGCAGCCATTATTCCAGTCTTCAGTGTCACATGATCCTTCAGAAATCATTCAAATTTTCTGATTCGGCACTCAGGGAACATTTCTTATTATTATCATTGACACACAAATTCAAAAGTGATCAAAAGTGGCAATATTTTTATAAATGACATAATAAGACCTAATGTTACAAAAGATTCCTGTTTTAAACAAATGCTGTTTATTTGTACTTTTTATTCATCAAATAATCCAGAAAAAAAATCATAAAATATTAAGCATTTGAAAAGCAGTTTCCAACACTGATAATATTAAGAGCCATTATTAATCGAAAATCAATGTGACGCTGGAGACTGGCTGCTGAAAATTCAGCTTCGCCAGAACAGTTTTTGCCAAATTGTTCTTTTACGTTGTAATAATGTTTCAAAATATTATTGTTTTTGCTGTATTTTTGATCAAATAAATGCAGCCTTGGTGAGCCACTTATTTTTAAAAACATAAAAAAATCTTAATTATTCCAAACTTTTAACCAATAGTGTGTACAGCATTACTTCATTGTTTATCCTAGGGCTGGGTATTGTTGCAGACTTCCTGATTCAATTCCATTTAATCTCTCTCTGCTAATGCTGTATATTATAAAAGGCAGTGTTTCAGACTGATTCAAATCAGTAACTCATCTTTTTGAACCATTCATAAAACAAATCATCCCATAAGAGTCATTAATTGCCTGAATCAGGGCTACGCTGGATGCAATGTATATTTTTGATTCACTAAATAGGACTGATTCATGAGACTGATTCATAGTAATTATTTGTTAGTCAATTGTTCAAACAAATATCATCATTTTTACCCAGCCCTAGATTAATTTGCCTTGTGCATACTGCTTTAGGCCTTTCAAGCGAATTAAATGACAGATGTTCATCATTTTGATGGATTATATGCATTTGAAATTTGCTTTCTATTTTCTTTTTCTTTTTACCTTTATTTTAGTCAGTGTAAGAGTGGAAATAACACAATAAATCCTGTGTGTGCGCCAGACAAAAAGTAAGATTGCACAGTTGGGTTGCAATTTGCCCGTCAAATGCATCAACAGAGCTGTTGGAAGAAAGAACCAACACATGTGAAGAGCTAGATATGACTTGTTTACAAATGTCAGCTCACAGTCTGTAATTTAGATGTTCTAAAAAGGTCTAAAAGGTTTATATTTGCACTTGGATGAAGTGAAATTTTCCCAGCTGCACACACACTTGTTTACCTGTTTCACAGTGGAAGCCATTCATTTGTGCACGGTAAAATGAACAAATCCATTTCAGTTTACGCATGGTTCTGTCAATTTGACATGGTGCAGAGGTCCTTGATCACGTCAAACTGACAACAGATGCGTCTGAGCTGGTTATTGTAAATAATAATAAACTGAAAATCTCTTTCTCTCACTGACCAGATTCCTGGAGGAGCAAAAGCTTAAAAAACAGGCCTCTGCATGGGACGAGAACACACATAAAGGGAAAAGTAATGGAGATATAGTATGTGATAAAGAAAATGGAGAAATGTTTGAAAAGGGCATTGAGTTGTCTCACGTTGTAGATCACGACAACGCAGGAGAGAAGGTGAAATCCAAATCTGCCAAGAGTAGTGATGGTAAAAAGTTATTCATAAGCTCCACTAAAAGGGGTTCACGAAACGGCCCGACACTTCTGTGCAAGGATGGCGATGATGATGAAGAAGAAATTGAGACCTCTGATAGGATGAGGGATATGGAAAACGATCCCCCCAAAAGCAAAAGCAAAGTCACGCTGTCCGCTCGTGAAATGTTCGAGAAGCGTATCAAGAGGATGCAGGACATGGCATGGGATGATGAGCTGGAAGCTCTCCTGCTCTGCCATAAACAGGAAAGAGCAGCGAACATCCTAGCTGCTCTCTCTAAGAGAGACCAGCTCAGTGGCATGTTTAAGGATCCCTCACCTGAAAAGCTCTGTAATGTAAAACGAAAGGAGAAAATCACACTGAGTTCCTCTTCTAAACCCACACTGCTTCCCAGGAGGAGCTCTGAGAACCATCAGCAAGAGATGTTTGTGGTTATGAACGAGGAATCCCCACCAAGAGCTTCAATGAAAAGAGGAAGTGAATTCAGTGTGAGGATGGATTCTCCAAGTGATGATCTTGCAAGGTAATTGATTTTCATTTCCCTCCAATATCTCAGCAATGACCTTTTGCTTGCATCTTCACAAAACATTGTATTGTTGTGCATATGACTGCTTAAGAATTATATTTCATTTTGTCTTTCCTAACCATTGTTGTATTTGACAGGACATCAGTTTTGACCAATGAAAGAAGGAATCTTCTGGATTTTCTGCATCTTGATAATAAGGATTGGGCGTTTCAGTCTATCCTTCAGCATCTTCAGGCTCAGTCGCCCAAAAGCCCATCTGAGCTGTTTGCCCAACACATAGTTTCAATTGTCCATCACATTAAAGGTGACTGAAACTTATGACTGATGTCTTTTGCAGTCAAGGTTCTGAGGGGGTACACTGTATTTGTATTGTTTTTTTTTGTTTGTTTTTTCTAAAAATTTATTCATTTAATAATTTTTTTGTTTGTTTTGTTTTGTATTTGTGTTGTATATTATCCCGTTTTTATTACTGGATGAAATACGTTATTAATTTATTATATTTAAAAAAGTATAAATATTATTAATTCATGATGTAAATTATTTTTTTGTCCGCCCACAGCTCAATATTTTCCTTCCTCTGGACTGACCCTAAATGACCGATTTGCCATGTACCAGAGAAGAGCTGCTGAGAAAGAATTCATGAAGCAGAGAAAGAGTCCAGAGATACACAGGTACAAAAATTCAGGGAAACTTCCCAGGCTGCTTTCTCACACACGTATTAGTAATTTCTTTGTTTTGACAATTTCTAAGACTCTAAGAAAGGAGGATTGACATTCATCAAAATATTCCTCTCGCCACCTCTTTTTTTTTTTCACAGGAGAATTGATGTTTCTCCCAGTGCTTTTAAGAGGCACTCTCTTCTGTTTGATGAGATGAAAAGCTCCATGGAAAACAGCTTCAAGGTGACCGAACATTTTGAAATATGACGTATTTTGGAAAAGAATGCTGTGCGAGTGATCCGTCCAGAGCATTCTTAGGCTTCCTTCTCTCTAAACTCTGTTTCTGATGAGAGAGGCATAAAAGTCCAAATGTGAGATGCAAAAAGAGGTGCATTCAGGTTGTTGTGTTGTAAATGCCCCCTCAACGTTTGATGGTAACCTTTTACTATGGGTACAAGCCTTCCTAAGAGGCAAGAAATCAAGGGTCAGAAATGGAAGTGACCAGTTGTTCCCATGTCAAATCCATTCAAAGGACTCTAAACAAAAGTCATAGTAAGTATTCCTCTTCAAAGCCTGCAAAGAACAAGTGAGGGGTTTAGGCCAAGTAAAAACAACATACTTTCATGAGCACCAATGAAAGTATTTCTGCTGTGGTCCTGTAATGTGGCCTCCTGTACTATTTGGTTTTGTTTATTGTCTTTTTTTATTTTGGTGAGCAAGTAAGAGGAAATCCAATTGTTACCTCTGCGGCCTGATGCCATTTCTGAGAAATACTGTTTAATTAGCCAATTGAAAGACTGTGAGATGCCAAAATGCCACTTAAAATGATTTTAGAAAAGGTCTCTTCCTCTCATCCATTTGCATGGTTGTTATAATTCAGCTGTTGCCATGTTTTTCGTTTTGGTCCCGCCCCATGCAATGCTACATGAAGCTACTGGAATGCTGCTAACCCTCATCTGGCCAAAATATCTCTTTCTCCTCACCACAGGTCGATGGTAAAAAATCTAAAGGTGATTCAATGGACCTTCGGCTGGATATTGAGCGCAGAAAGAAATACTTGAGTGGAGAGAGAGAGCACAGAGAGGAAGAGTATGGAGGAAGAGTATCGAGAGAATCTCCAGATTCAAGCAAAGAAATATCCACTGAGAAAACCTCAAAGAACCACAAAAAAACAAAGTAAGCTGCTGTATAGGCATGTCAGAGTAATCATCAATACAGAGGTTCTGCTCTGAGTAGTTCAGTTATAGAAAACAGAATTAAGAGAGACTTAAACCGTTGAAGCTGCTGCCATTTTGGTGACTTTTTTTTGGTGATTCTGGTGACAAAACTAATAAGCTGACAGTTGTATTTTTGTCTGGGTTTAATGTGACTTCTCAAGTGAAAAAATCCTGCCTTGATGATAAAAACTTCTCTAAATGTAGTTTTAAAAAAAATGCTATTTTTATCAACCAATAAACAATTTGCAATTTCAGATAAAAATTTACTTGCCTCAGCATTAAAAGAATGGTTGAGTCAAGTAAAGATTAAACAAGATGACACCACCAAGAAGTCTATCTTGAGCCTTAAAAACATTTATAAAAAAGGCCTGAAGATGCGTTCACACTTACAGCGGTCTGCAGAAACAAGAAGTCAGACCATTTCAATAAGAGCTGAAGTGACGCGACATGAATGACAGAAATCGTTGGCAGTGCGAATGTTGAGCAACATTTTTCTGCAAATGAGCTGCAATACGATGCAGCGACTTCCAATGGGAGTGGAGCTCATATTATTTTAACCTCCTGATACCATCAAGTTTGAACGCCTGCATTTGCCCAATAGGACAGCAACTTGCTCACCTTCAGCTATTAAATCACTGTCAGTGTGAACGCACCTTTTTGTCTTTCTGGTCAGTTGGATGTATGGAATATGTTGGATAAAGGCTGTCAACTGTTTAAAAATGTTCTAATTTCCTTCAGGTAAAGATTAATTTATAGTTGGTGGAGAAGCAAATGACCTGATAATGTCATCTTGCACATGTTGAAGAACAACAAAAGTTGTTACCTTTGATCCAGTTGATATTTTTGAGTTTTTAAGACCTGTTTACATTCATGAACAATGTCTGAATCGAATGTTATTTTATTCCTAAGGAAAAACAAGAAGAAACGTGAGCATTCTGAGTCATCTTCCTCATCTTCGTCGTCTTCCTTTGTTTACCACGAAGAAGATGCTGAGATCAAGTCAGAAGGCTTCTCCAAAGTCCAGCAGGGGCTTAGAGAGTATGGAGAGCCTGCAGAAAGAGGACGGGCACGAGGAGGCTTTGTAAGTTTTGGGTGGAATGGAATAACTAAGATGCTTGTTTATTGCTGTGGTACTTAAGGTTGCCATTTGCTGTTTCTTAGCAGCTTAGAATACGCGGTAGAAGTTGGAACCGAGGAAATTTCCATGGAAGCATTAATGGTGATGCACAGATGAACATTTCAGCAAAGAATGACGACTGGGATCAAGAATACACTCCCAAGAGCAAGAAATACTTCCTAGTATGTTGTGATCTTTGTAACATCCATTCTGCATCAACTTTCTATTGGAGTTTCTAATGGGAGATTCTAATGGAAAAATAGTCCCACCTACAAGTATATATGTTATATAATTGTATCAAGAAGATTCTTAATAATTTTTGTCTTTGCAGCACAGTGAAAGAGATGATGAAGCTGAGAAGAAGATGATGGACACACGAGGGCGTGGTCGCGGTAATGCTTTTCGCGCAAAGGGGCGTTTCATCCTCCGGAGGGCCACAAATACCAACACCACCAATAATACGAGCCCTAAATGGGCCCATGATAAATTCCAGGCCACTGATGATGATGATGAGGGTGAACAGCAAGGAGAAGATGTAGAACAGGACCAGTGAGAACAGGACAGTACTGATGTTAAGATCCCTCATCATGCCTTAAACCCTGGGATAAGACTTGCCGGCCTTCATACTTTCAAGAATGGATGTAATATTCCCATCCATATGCATCTAAGACTTTTTGATAGGAAAGAGGCTTTTTTATTGTATTGCTTTGATTTCCTATTTTTGTGAGGATGCTTTTGTCAGCTTGGTCGTTTTTTGTGCTTTGTGTTTTTTTTTCTTTTGTACATGCAAATTCACACGTTCATAGAAAAATACATATTACAGAGTTTAATTTTTTTTTTAGAGGAGTACATTCATATAATTATGACAGACACTGTAAAAGCAACTTCACATTTATTTTCTATTCTTAAATCTCTGGAAGAATTGCCACTCCATCTCAAAATTGAGGAGTACCTCCATTGCAAATTCAGTGTCCTTTTTTGCACAAGACTATTGAAACATGCTAACGCAATAAACACAGAACATAAAGTTCATATCTAATGTCTGAAGTAGTGATAGACTGATATATATATAAGGCAGGCCAATTGTTCAGCCGATATTTGGCCATTTTGAGATTATTTTTACTTGATTAACAGAATTGTTTATCGCCCCACTTTTTTAGTTTTAAATTTTACTGATAACTTTGTCTATGATAGTAAGAAATGTCATTTTTATTTGTGTGTGAATTTTGATTGAATGTTGTGTAAAATACAGTACAATTCAATATAATAAAACACATATATAGTTTATTGGCCACTCTGCTTTCTAGATGTTGATATCAGGCATAAAATAACTCATTTCATTTGACCACTAGTTCAAAGGTTAGGTGTCTTTGATGCACCATAGTGCCTGAAGTGTAGAATACCAGTGTAGAACTATGGCTGGTTATGTACTCATTATTGCTGTTGAAAAAAAATAGATGTACATATTGATGTTTTGCGGACTTAATTGAAACTCTTTGAGACCCTTGTGTGTCTACCTATAGAAACGAAGATCATGACTTAATAACTTGTATGAATGACCCAGTCTCGCTATGGGACCAAACTACAGCAGGTAGACATTCATGTCCCAGTGAATGACATGTGGGGGAAAAAGATTTACATTCATCCAACTGCTAGTCAAAGATGTCAACTTTGAAACTGGACAAACAGCCTACAGATAAAGTTAAAAGTATGTGCACTTACAAATGTTTTGAAGACTGTTCAGTTTTTGATTTATTGGGGTGCAATTTTTTGACATTATGTGTGTGCGTACTGTTTTATTATGGTTTTTCTAATGTGTGTCTTTAAATTGTATGCCTTTTTCTATTGGCTAAGCACCTTCTTTAGATTGAATAATCTTTTTGGCACTTAGATACTAATAAAAAGGAATTTGTTTTTGAAGAGTTAAAGTATAAAGGATATCATGGGGGGAAACTGAATAATTTACATTCATACTCAAAATTGGATTTTAGCTGTCTGGGTTCTGATTTGCACTGTGTCTGATATATACATTGTGACTTGCATTTATACGCTCACAATCAGAAAGAATAAAATGCAGCAATTTTACATCTGACTGATTTTTGTGTCAAGTAGGTAAATTATGATATTGTGAGCTAAGTCTAGTTTAATGGTATCTTAAAAATGAATTATTTCTGTGTAAATTGACCCGATATGCTCTAAGAGTCTCAGTACAATCATATCTCTGCTATCTGTTCAATAAAAGTTAAGCGTGGCATAGACTGAAAGAACTAATAACACATTTATATTTAATAAAGATTACGCTCCTATAAAATCAAGGTTATTTAAACATCAGGTTTTTCCTTGAATTCCTTTCAAGTGAGTACACATATTGTCAGTCATTTTTGCTGTGACACGTGACACCAGAAGGCTCATACCAACACAAACCTGTCTCACCTGTTACACACACTTTATCTCTCCTTCTCAGGGTATAACGTGTCTTGACTAGCTGAGAATTTTTTTTTTTTTTTTAAACAATGCTAATGTTTGACTAGAAAGAAGGCGGTCCGACAAAGCTTTCGCTGTCTCTGGATTGTGTAATACCATTAAATCAAGCAGTGTAATTCACAGGGATTCCATGACACTTTGAGAACAGAACAGACTCTTCATTGTCAGACTTGGTGCTCTAAACACAGCTTTCAAGGGGCCATGGGTGAGTTTTTAAACTTTGTTTCAAAAGGTTGTTATGATTTGGCAAGCTGTGGGGTTTGTGGTACTTGGGTTATGTATGGATATATTTATATATTTTTATTGACACACCAACATCTATGGCTATTTTCCTGGCAAGATCAATATATGTGACCCTGGACCACAAAACCAGTCATATGGGTCAATTTTCGAAATTGAGTTTTATACATCATCTGAAAGCTGAATAAATAAGCTTTCCATTGATGTATGGTACGTTAGGATAGGACAATATTTGGCTGAGATACAACTACGTGAAAATCTGAAATCTGAGGGTGCAAAAAAATCAAAATATTGAGAAAATCGCCTTTAAAGTTGTCCAAATGAAGTTCTTAGCAATGCATATTACTAATCAAAAATTAAGTTTTGATATATTTACAGTAGGAAATTTACAAAATACCTTCATAGAACATGATCTTTACTTAATATCCTAATGATTTTTGGCATAAAAGAAAAATGGATAATTTTGACCCATACAATGTATTTTTGGCTATTGCTACAAATATACCCCAGCGACTTAAGTCTGCTTTTGTGGTCCAGGGTCACATATTTTAGAAGAAACAAAGAGTGGTTATGTATACATACTCTAGCCAGTGTTCATGTGAATTGTAGTATAGTGAGTGCAACATAATTTTGATAAGTAAGCAATAAACAAGTGACAGATAGGTTAGACTGAGATGCTTTTGTAGCGTATTTTTTTTTATTTTAATATTATTACTAACATTTATGTATGTATTTATGTATGTATGTATTCACTGATTTACTCAGTGTGACATATTTGGTAAAGAAACTTGAGATGACAGTTTATGACACCAACGTCATTATAATGCTGCTTTTTTTAGCTTACCTGATCATAAACTACCTGTAATTGAGGCTTGACATTCAGACTGATAAAACACATAAGGGTTTCTTACTGGAAATCAAATAAAATGCCACTGTGAATCATGCAAACTGCTCTTTGTACTGCTGTGCATTCTTGAGTTCAAATCACTCAGGTTCAACTCACATACCTGTAAGCCTGTTGAAACACATTGCTCATGGCTGTCCAGCTTCAGTATTGCACTTGAGAGTCATAAATAAATAGTACCTCTTCAGTCTCTTTGGCATGTTTTTTCATGCCTTTCACATAATTAGATGCATTTGATTTGTCTGTAGGGTAATTATTTCATAAAAGATAAGCCTTTCTGGTGATTGAGAAAGTGCAACAGAATAACATCACAGCCATCCCAAATGAAATCTGCAGATTTTTTCTGCATTGATTTTACTGAGAAATTTGTAGAATGGATATGTTAAAATGTATTTTAGATATAAGTAGCTGAAAACATAATTTACAAGACAAAATATTACACATTTCATAAAACACTCCAGTTTACTAACCACCAATGGCTTCAACCTCTTCTCTGTCCATTTTAGAGGTGCTTGTGCTTCTGGACTTTGAGGCGACAATGTCAGATGAGTTGACAGTGCTTGTGGGGGATGTGGTGAAGAACGTCTCAAAAGGCAAAGAGGAAGGATGGCTGGAGGGAGAGCTGAGAGGAAAGAGAGGCATGTTCCCTAGCAACTTTGTCAAGGTCTGGACCTGTTAGAGCAATCTTTCCATAGCTTTCCTAGGTCCCATAATGGTCATTTTCAAAATGGCTCTTCTCTCCTCACAGGAAGTGCCTGTTTACTTAATAGGGGACAGCAACAGAGAGCCAAGAAGCATGAGGAAATGTAAGTTTACATTATAAGTTAAATAACAATGAGGATAAAATCATAAATGAATCTTTTAAGTGAACGAATCATTCTTGTTCTCTTTTTCGTGAGTGACCATTTTCTGCCTTAAAGACAGACTATAGTAGGAACCAATGAGATTTGACTTCTGGCTGTGCAGATGCAATATGATTGGCTAGACCGAATGAACGCACACACCCCATCATAAATCTATTCGGTTGTGAGTCTGGCACTGTGAGCGGCTTTAAACAAGACGGCGGTGTTAAGAAATGCTTGATGATAACCATAATTAAAATACATAACTAAAATGACATAGGCACATCATTGAAATTATTGTTGAATCTGAGTCCTATGGTTTGATAACAGTCATGCAAATATTGAGACTATTTTTCGAGAGTCGAACGAATCGGTTGAGTCAGTGATTCATCGTCAATGACTCGCTCATATGCACAAACGACACTCACTTTTCACCGCCTCATCCTGCGGTAAACCTGCAGAAAGGGCGGTGAGCAAATGAATCTTTTTAATGAATCGGTGTATTTGGATGAATGAAAGTCCCCAACGATAACAGACATGTTTCCTTTCAAATATTCAGATTCTCTAGTTGATAAATGTTTTTTTCAGTGACAGATTCTTAAACTTTACATCCGAAACTTAGTCCGAAGGCGTAAGCGTCTGAAGCTGTCCAAACTTGGTAGACTAAAATAAGTAGGCTAATGAAAGGTTTGTGCCTCCACATCCGGTCTCAAATTATACCCACCAAAATCCATAGGCTATATCCGCCATAAAATAGTGCTTGACATAAAAGTGAAGTACTTGTAAAAGTGAAAGCTGGAAGTGCTTTTGCAGTCTAGTTCAGTTCGGTTTGTGCTCACACGTTAACGTGTTGACATGTTACATATGTTTTCCACTTACTTCGCTCCAGCGAAGAAACCAAATGTACAGACGAGGAAATGTGAGGTGGCTTTTCCCTACATCCCCACGCATGAGGACGAGCTGGAGCTGGTTGTCGGGGAGACCATCGAGATTCTCAGAGAGGTAATAACTTCCACATTTCTAGAAACTTCATTGATAGAGACTTATGTGGGTGGTTTCTTATAGTAACTTTTGCTTTCTGTGAGCAGAAGTGGTAGTCTTTCATCATCTCATCATCATCCTTGTGAACGTTAAAAAAAGCACTCACCCTCAAGTATTTTCAAATCTAACGTTATATCTATTTTTCTTTCGACATATATATGAAAAAAAATAGCCGTTATATACAGTATTTTGTAGGGGTGTGCGATATTGAAAAAAAATGATATCTCGATATTTTTTTGGATTTTTTCGATAGCGATAATTAGACGATATTTTGCCGAGTGTGTTATTGTGCTGATATCTGACTACCGTGGATATCAGTTCACATCAGTGACAGAAATGAATCTTTTCATATAAGTTTAAATTCATTTTTTTACCTTTTATGGGCAATTTTGCCTTTAATAAAGCCATTTTTTTCTAAAAATGTGC
Organism: Tor tambroides; assembly: GCA_021397915.2. Classification (NCBI taxonomy): domain Eukaryota; kingdom Metazoa; phylum Chordata; class Actinopteri; order Cypriniformes; family Cyprinidae; genus Tor; species Tor tambroides. Next base: position 32,423 of record JAFVLL020010251.1, read on the forward strand.
ATCTTTTGAATCAAATTGTTACATTTAATCAGCCAATTAGAATAATAAGACCTTTAGGCTGTTACCAAACAAATGAAACCAGTATCAACAAAATTAATCTTTTGCAGAAGTTGCATGTGAAGTGGCATTTAGATGTATTTACACACTGTTTAATGCAGCTCAGAGGGACATGGAGTGATTTAACCTGCAGTTACAAATGCATAATGTTTTGATATTTTAAACCTAAAACATTGAAATTATTTTAAAATGAAAAGATACTGTGAATGTGAAATTAAAATCGCCAGTAGGTGGCAGCAAGTCACTGTTAACAAGTGAGTCATTGCGACTGAACCGAATTATTCAAACGGTTAATCATTCAGGAACGATACACCGTCATGTTGCTCAGAGAGGCAAAACAGTACTGTGGTCCGTGTACTTGGCGGCCAACGGATTTTCCTTTTGAAATTAGAAAACCAAAATCGGGAATCGAGTGTTCACTCGTTTTTTGTTTTAATATTGAAAGTAGAAAAATGAGAAAGCAGCTCCTTTTTCGTTTTTTCGTTTTTTTTCCAAGAAACGAAAAACGAGAATTCAGCTTAATTTCCGTTTTTCGTCCAAGGGTAGAAAAATAAATAAACAGCTTGAATATTTGATTTCTACACGTGGGCGGGAATTAAACGCCCCTTTCTGCTGATTGGTCAGCCGAAGATCTTCCGCAGATCATGGACAGAAGTCTCCACTGCTGCATCTTGCCAGTGTGTTTGTTACACTACATTTAATCTTTTTCTCATCAAATAACCAGACAAATTAATAGCTCGATACAATCCGTTCCGGGGCAGAATGTAGACAGCGCTTTTTGTTCTGTGTAGATATAAATTCTATGATTTGCATCAGCTGGACATGTATGATATGACTGCTGTCATAGCCTACCCTGATCGCCCAGTAAGCTTGTTTAATTAATTAGCCTAATTACTTTTAAATAAAATATTTTAAACACTAATACAAAAAGGAAAGAATGCATTGACTTATAGGCTATAACAGGCATATTATAACGTTCAAGAACTGCAATTCTGATCTTACAATCGGAGAAAGAGAGATAAAATAGGCCCTACATACTCTTTTAAGCATTATAACGTAGTCTTTTTTTTTATTATTATTGATTATAATCGAGACCTATGCGCTTGTGTCGGCCGTGCACGCGCACTCGCACACAGGACTGTAACCCAAGATTTTCGTAACTGCCATTTCGGGTTGATTCTCACCAAACCCCACAGAATACATTAAGAACGCTTGGAACATAGGAGATAAATAGGATTATTTTACGACAGATTTGCATCCGCTTAAAAAAAAAAGAAAGAAAGTCGCCATTGCCAAGAGCAGGACATTTTGTGTGTGTGCGTGCGTGCTTGTTTGTGTGTTTCGAAAAAGGAAGGTAATAAGCCTTTAGAATAACAAGGTGAGTTACCCATATAGTTCACACAGTTCCAAACTGCCATGGGTTAAATAAACTCAGTAAACTAAACAGCAGAAAAACGCGACTACATGCAGTCAAGCGCAGACCAGTATTGAAGTGTACAGCAAATATGCAGTCAACTTTGTTTTAGCTGAGTTTATTTAATTAAAAATGAGTAGGCCTATTAATTGATGTTCACTTGGATTTTTTTCCTCAGCAGGGGAAATAATACTGTCATTCATGGTCGTATGGTAAAAAATAATATTTTTATGTACGTTCAAAATGACAACAAAATGTCATGCCTTTGAAAAATAAAGTGAACAGCAAAATGTGCTGCATTAGTGCGTCTTGGTCTCAATTAGCATCTGATTTGGCGCACTTGAACCAATACACAGCAAATAGCCTACTTGACGCACCTACTAGACCTACTTATTTGACGTTAAATAAATACATAAATCACAGCATGTATCAAAAACGTGATTTTACAGTCTGGAAAATGTGGTAGGCTATAGTAATTTTTTTTCCGCGGACCCTGGCACTTAACTGCTGTTCTACACAGAAGAAAGCGCTGTCTAAACTCTGCGCCGGTACGAGTTGTGTCAAGCTATTAATTAATCTGTTTTTTTCATGAGAAAAAGATGAAATGTTGTTGCAATAAACGCATCCAGAAACCGTACACCTGCAGCAGTGGAGGACTATTATTCTGCCTCGCGAAACTGCGGAAGAACTGATGACGGCACGGTTTGATCTTCGGCTGACCAATCAGCAGAAAGGGGCGTTTAATTCCCGCCCACGTGTAGAAATCGAATATTCAAGCTGTTTATTCATTTTTCTACCCTTGGACGAAAAACGGAAATTAAGCTGAATTCTCGTTTTTCGTTTCTTGGAAAAAAAATGAAAAAACGAAAAAGGAGCTGCTTTCTCATTTTTCTACTTTCAATATTAAAACAAAAAATGAGTGAACACTCCATTCCCGATTTTGGTTTTCTAATTTCAAAAGGAAAATCCGTTGGCCGCCAAGTACACGGACCTACTGTAGCTGTTTGGAATTATTTTTTATTGGTGAAATAGAACAAAAACGTAAGTCTCTTAATATTAAGTTATCGTTTATTGAACTGTTGTATAAAATCAATATCACGTTTGAAATCATGCTTATTTTTGAAGAAAAAACGGCACTCTTCATGTGATTTTAACCATATGAAATATATATATATATATATATATATATATATACGCATTTTCAGCCACATATCTTGAATTTTGTGATCATTCTTAATGCATTTTATTAGACTGAATCATGCAGTGAAAGAACACACTCTAAATGCGCACGCGCCGTAGTCTAGACTTCATCGCGTAATGTAAGTGTGCACTCCGTAGGTGTTCTGTTTGGTTTTTGCAAAATACTCGATAATGTCAAATTGCACATCGTTAAAACAACAATTACGATATTACCGCAGACGATATATATCGCACACCCCTAGTATTTTGTATAAAAGCATCCATCATATGATTTATTTTAACCAAATTTCCTGCTATGTTTTGTTTTGTCTGGCAGATTGAAGATGGGTGGTGGATGGGAAAGAAAAATAACCAAATAGGAGCCTTTCCGTCAAATTTTGTGAAGGAAATTTTTGTCCCTTCAAAGGGTGAGGTTATACATTAATGAAGTTTGCATAATTGTTGTCACAAAGATTGTTGCAACTTCAGCATCCTCTATTTGTGGTAAACTTTTGTGGTATTTTTGTAGTATCATCAGGGCTCGCAAAATTTCAAAATCCCTGGTAGCCCTTCGGGCAGGTACTCTTCAAATTTTGGTAGCCCGAAAATTGATTTAACTAGCCTAAATAAAAAAGACCACTTTTTTAATATAGGAAATAAGATAGGAGTCGAAATATAAATTACAAACATTTTCAATAAACAAATATCCAGGAAGGAATTTTATTTTACTTACAGGGTATCTGCAGGTGTTTTAAAGATCATTTTAAGGCAATTTATGACCCTTTTTAAGAGCTGCACAATTAAAATTAACACCGTATGAGTGGGATTGGACAATCTCTATGGTAACATATTAAGCCATAAAATGACATGATTTACAGTTCAAATACTTTTAAAATGGCATTTCAGTCTTTGAACAATTTTAGTGGGGATGAGTCAAACATATAAATTATATTAATTTAAAACATAAATATTACTGATGTTTTTTTACTAGATTTTTTGAAGGCACATTAACTTCATTCACATTTACAACTCTGTGTGTTTGCTGCATAAAACATGGGTCCATATTCGCATTGATCTGAACATAAACAACAGAAAGGCTTATTGGAAATGCAAATTCATTCTTAGCTTTAGGAGCGGCTGAAAATAGCGGTTTCGCCGGTAACGGCTGTACACAAAGCAGCACCGCACTCATAAACTCTGCTTTATCAGGCATTTTGGCAAGATTAAATGAAAATGCCAACAACACCTTTCTGAGGACGGCCGGTTCCCTTCAAAGATACTTTCACAAAGACGTCCGCGCCGCGTTTTGACTTTGAAAAGAGAGACCCATGGGAGCCCTATTTAAGATAGACCGTCGGGCAGGGCGGTAATACATTTTGGTAGCCCGACTGGAAAACACAATAGCCCTACGACGTCGGGCTAGCGATTTTGCGAGCCCTGCTCATTAAGTCTTTTGTGTTTCTGTCAGACATGTCTGACTGTTTTGGTTGGATTTTGTTTAGTTGTCTGATGTTGCTTATTGTTTTATTCTTGCTTCTCAGCTTCACAATGGCTTCTTCACTTTTACTGCCAGAACTCTGGTCCTTATGTTAACAAACGCAAATAACAGAGTCCAAATTTTATCAGTATCCTAGAACAAAGACTGAATGCTGAAAATGTAAAGAATTGAGTAATCACGAACATCTGTGAAGCCATTGGTTTTGAACAGTATAGTGTCCTGAAATGGGTGGACTCTTTATAAAAAAGTGTTGTATTTTCCATGGTGCAACCAAACTGTAGTAAAACATTATTTAATAAATAAAGTAAATAAAGAATAAAATAAAACACTAATAAAAATGTGTGGAGGGCACTGTATGTATTTTACTGTCTTACTAGACCCTCTTAATGTTCTGCAGATGGCAAGACAACTGAAGCCAAAGCCAGGCCTAAACTCTCTGAAGCTGTCTTCAATAAAGAGGTGAATATTATATTATATTATATTATATTATCACTTATATATTATAATATTATTTACTTTTAATTTTTTTTCATACAGGGAAAAGTACAACAGAGACCAAGTTTACGGAGAAAAACATCAAGTGGTGAGAAGTCTAAACACACGCCATACCATACAGATGACGTTGCTTAAGTAATTAAATGCTGTTTAGCTGGTTCTTGAGGTTGTACTCTTCAACTTGAAGAGGACCGAACACTATTCACAAGATAGACAGTGACAGAGAACACACAGAGTCTTAAATGGGAATGAAAAGATCTATTCTTAAAGGACTTCCCTAAGGCCTTCATACCAGAAGAGCAGCAACATGTGCTTTCAGATTCACCCATCAAACCTACCGGGCAAATCCGTTATGGAAAAGCCCAACTTGGTAATAAGTTATTTACAACATGAGTACATTTGAGGTAACTGAATACATATTTAATTTCTCCACAGTGAAAGAATGTTGTCGGGTCATGTTTGACTACACAGCTGTTGCCGAAGACGAGTTAAACCTGAAGAAGGGAGACGTCATAGCAGTCATCAGCAAGGTGTGTCATTTGTGACCAACTGACTGCTTTCTATTTATAGGCAACACAGTACGTTTTCTAAAGAAAAACAAAGTTACCTCAACAGATTTGTATGTAAAGGATAATGTACAGTCAGCTGGTCATTGCAGCAAAATAATAAATGATGATCAGGTGATTAGGATCCCAACACAAAACAATCTTGAATCATTCTAAAGAGTTTAAAGTGACTTTAGATTATCTTGCTTATTACATGTCTACTTAAATGACTACTTAAAGCAATAGTTCACCCAAAAATTAAAATTTGGTCATCATTTACAAATTTCCAAACCTGTATAAGTTTCTTTCTTATGTTGAACACAAAAGAAGATATTTTGAAGAATTTTGAAGAACCAAACAGTCCCCATTGACTTCCATAGTAGGGAAAAAATACTATGGAAATCAGTGGGGACCATCAACTGTTTGATTACCAGCATTCTTCAGAATATCTTCTTTTATGTTCAACATAAGAAAGAAACTCATACAGGTTTGGAACAAATGATGACAAAATGTTCATTTTTGGGTGAACTACCCCTTTAACAAATAAGTAAATAAATGCACATGAAATTGATTTGAGTTGAAATTACGCTACCATTCAAACATTTGGGATCAGTAAGCTTTTTAATCTTTTGAAACAAGTCTTTTATGTTCATATGCTTTATGCTAATATTGTGAAAAAAAATATTACAATAAAAAAGTTTTCTATTTTAATATATTTTTAATAGTAATGCTAAATTGTCTTGTTATAATCAATGTTGAAAACAGTGGTGCTGCTTTTTATTTTTGTGGAATCTTTGATTTTTGATAAATCAAGAACAGCATTTATTTGAAAACTAAATGTTTGTAACATTATAATTTATAAATGTCTTTACTGTCATTTTTGTTAACTGAATGCATTCTTACTGAATAAAGGCATTCATTTCTATCAAAAAAAAAATTCTTACTGACCTCACATTTTTGAATGGTAGTTTATATGAAACGAAAAAGGGCGTAGAGTGATCTCATATGTGTATTCATAACTGATTACTTCCTCATTTGGTTGTTTATATCCCATATACAAGATTGTGTCTTTTGCTGGGCAGTGATTCAGCTTGTGATTTTATTTTCTTTTTCTTTTCCCTAAAGTCCACTGAGGACGAGGGCTGGTGGGAGGGGGAACTGAATGGACACAGGGGCTTTTTTCCTGATAACTTCGTCATGGTGATCCCAGCGGATGCTCTTCATGTGAGTGTGGGACAGAGAAATGTTCTCATGATTGGCCCATTTGTGCACTCTTAGAGAATGGGAGTCTCCCTTTTGTCAACACTGCTCTGGGCTGTTAGTAATGTGCTGGCTCAGAAAACTGATTTTAGGCCGAGGACATTCATCCTAATTTACAAATAGTTTAATTTGTTTTAAAATGGAACAGACTGGAGGTTATACATCTGCTTTTAATACCTTGATCCTGTCTGCGATGACACAAGAAGGCTAACTATGGTCTATACATGACTGTATTTTCTTCCTGTTACTTTGGGATTATTAAAAGAGATTGACTCAGAGGTTTCCATTAGAAGAGAGGAACACTAAAAACAGTGACTGGATTCCTCCTACGTGGAAATAGTGTGAGCTTTATCCTGCTCAGAAGGACTAATCTAGATTTTGTTGACAATTTCTCGTTTCTGACGCAGACTGGAAATGCAGGCCAGCCACCGGTGAGACGTGGCTCTCAGAAAAACGCAGGTAAGACATCAGCAGCTGTCATAGCAGCAGGGCTGGTTCGACAAGTCTGTTTCTTCAGATTATAATAAATGTAGCAGGAAATGTTTCTAGAAATAGCATTCAAATATTTTAGGGGGTGTGTGAGCTGGTTTGATAAAATGGAAAACATGTAGTGGCACGTGTCAGGATGTCTTTAAAGCACTTGTTACTGTCAGTTCGAATTGAAAGTTTGTAGGTTTGATTCCTGCATGGCGTGACCCATGAGCCATTACTTTTTATGCTCAATAACTACTTTCTGTTTTGTGAAAGTACTATATTTATTCATATTTATTTTAGTATTCCATTTAAAAATATACACTAGCACAGTTATGCACTATACAATAGTATATACTAAGCTTGAAAAACTGGATCTTGTAATATAAAAATAAAATTTTTGTGCTCTGCTTAGTGTCTTTATAAGAACTCAGATGTCTTCTTCAAATAAATGTATAGTTAATCAGAAGACATGAATAAATACTCACCAGTTAAATACAATACCAGTTAAGCTGGAATTAATCATATAAAATAATGACTCTTGATTTATAGTTTTAATGAAGGATAAGTCATCATTGTCTAACACACAGTAGTCACACACTTCCCCTATTTGAAATCAGACACAACCTTTATTAGACACTGTTAAGAAATTTTTAAGTGCATTTTTTTACTCTATATATTTATAGAGTAAACCAAAGTTTACTTGGTAATACACCAAAATTCTCTGATGGAAACTACGAACTGTAAAATACAGTTTCTGCACCTGTTATTGACAGCTGTCATTTCGAGGACAGGAAGTAGACTTGTTGCTCATCTCATGTTTTGTTTTGCACTCGAGCATGAGACTCTATTTCCCCTCAGGCTGATCATATTTGATTTGCTGCAGAATTTAATCTGCGACAGCATTAAAGTGGTGTTAAAAGCCTGAGAATGTAGTTCAAGAATCTCTGTTCATTACTTAAGTTTTAAATCTGACTTCACACACATCACACTCATTACCGCAAACCACTCTAAGAAACACTGATGCAGCTGTGTGGGGCTGTGACAGGAAGTCGTAGGCCATGAAGAGATGTCATGTGAGCAGACTCTAGAGATAAGCAAGAGCAAAGTGGAGCACCCCTGTGCTCTGTATATATATATATATATATATAAACGCCTTCATATGAATGTAGGGTTATTGTTGGAATACTGAAAAAACTCACAGGGTATGTATAGACTCTATTTATTCTTCAGCATTTTCAGTTCTTGGATTTTCATGTTCTCTACATGCTAGATGTGTTTGCAGTTTATGTCGCTTGTCACTTGACTGCATGGGTTTAGAAGTCACAGAATGTGGTTTTTAATTGATGAATGTGTGTTTTTTTTTTTTTTTTTGAAGATTTGGTTTCATACGAAAAGATCCTTTCATAGTAGTCCTGATGGGAGATGAAACAATGTTCTGTATGAGAGAGGATGTTTACTCAAAATAATTACATGTGATATTTATGGCTTTAAGATCTCTGTTTGATTTTGACTCCACAAGAGTAATTATGAATGAGCACAGAGATCTGGTCTTTTTTGTTTTGTGGGACACAGTTTAATGGCTGTTAATACTTGAAACCATTTGGGTTTATTAAGGAAACCCATGAGATTTTTTTTTTTTGTGTAGCCACAGGAAACAGCAGGCCAGCTCTTTTGCTCATTTGTCAAGGAAAGTTGCCTGTTCCCATGCTACTGGAACCTCCAGCATGTAACCCGTGTAGTTGTGAGAATGCTTCAGAATGATGTATATTTTGTGCTGATATTTTAAAATTGTGTAAAGGGCAAATTATGAAAAAGAATGGCAGTAAAAACTGCTTCAAGGGTGCAGGCTTGCCTTATCTGGTGTTCTTTGGACAAAAGATAACAGTGCAAAAAAGAAGCAAAATTGATAAGGGTTTTTTTTTTTTAAAGTTACATTTGTTAAGAGTTGTTAGTAGTGCTGATGGGAAAAAAACCTAAATGCATAGAGCCACCACTGTCAGATCAGACATCATGTTATTGACTGCAAAATCTTGTATCATCTTATATCGTAGTGAACCAGATGCCAGTGATGGACCAGAACAGCTCTGACACGAACGCAAAGACAGAGACTAAAAGTAATAATTCTAAACACATCTGTAAATAACCTTGCTAAAGTTTACCATCCTGTCTTGATGATTGAATTATAGAGTAAATGTACATCTAAAATTGTTGCCGTTTTTATTAAATATTTATTTATATTACACGTTTAACATTTATGACTTCAGTAAATATTTGAGCTCATTTAAAAGTACTGCTGTCTTTCTTTGCACAGGTGAGAAACCAGACACTAAAGACTTTCGAAGTGACCCACCTTGTAAAATTAAGTTGCCTGGTCTGCACAAACCACCTGTTCCACCACCACCAGTGAAGGAGAAGCCCATAAAACTGGTACCAAAGTAAGCGATGCCTCAGCAAATCATCTTTGAGCATACAACCTTCTGTGATGCTTTTCATCACAAGTAATGCCAAAAATATAAGGAATCTGAAACACCGAAGTTTTTCACTATTTCACCAGATAAATAAAATCATGAATTTATACTAAAGGGACTGAATTTCCCCTCATTAGATGATCATTTAGCATTATGTGTTACTCTAAAGGGCCTGTGAATGCTCAGTCTTGTAAAGAGCAGTGGAAATTTTATGAGTTGCTGAGGGACTAAACAAACCAAACTGCCTGTTTCCTGTTTTTCTGAGTGAGACTGTCTTCAGGCAGAGCTTACAGAAAGAACTGTCTTTTTGACTGAAATGCATGCACAAACTAAGACGTTGCAGTCTATTAACAGTTCATCTAACATTTTCCACAACAAATCAAGTTTGAAAAAAGCTCACGGCACTTTAAAACCCATTAGACACAAATTTATAGCATAGTCACCATGTTACAGATGCTGATGTTTATTTTGATTTGAGTGCAGAGAACAATGCTATTAAATTGAAACTGCATTGAAAATCTGTGGCTCCTGCTTGCTTTGTATTTGTGTGTTTTAAGTACTCAGAAGTTTCTGAAATGTATTTTAATGTATGTATGTAATATGCATAATGCATATTTTCCCCTCTTAGAAATGAAGAGCCACAACCTGTCTTGCCAAAACAACAGCCCCCAGCTTCACCAGTACAGAAAGAGGTTAAAGAGAAGACCCCAGACCAGTTTGACGGTGTAGATGTGTCCTCAGAGAAACTGAGCCACCCCACAGCCAACAGAGCCAAACCTCCACAGAGAAGACCACCGACAGGCCTCACCTCTGCCGCACACGTGAGCCTGATACACTCATACACGCCTCAGGATTTGAGCTGATTTGAAGTTGATTTCACTTTAAGAGATGAATTGCAACAAAATGAGTCAAGAATTAATACTTAATCACACTTGAGGTGTGCCACACGTCATGTCAAGGGTGGTGCATGAAGAATGATGATAAAACTTAAGAAATTAAAAATTGGGGCTGTCAGGCGATTTAAAATAATGAATCATGATCATATATAATAATTATAAAAATGTAGTCAAGTTAGTTTTTAAATTACTTTAGTAACAATTATTACATTCTAATGTCTTGACAAATAATGCAAGTGACATCTGTTTTTCATAAAGGTTCCAGCTGAAATTGACCACAATGAAACTTCAGAAGAGAAAGATGGATTACCACAAAATATTCCAGAGGTTTGGATAACTCTTTATAATAACTTTCATTCATAATATTATTAAATTATATAATGCTTCACAGATCAGATCAGCTCATGTGCCTTCAAATATTAAAGACGTGATTCATACACAGTATTATATATTGACGTTTGAAAATATGTGAACTATTGATCTGTTAAGCATTATATCATGTTTTAAGGACCTATTAATGAAAGTTGTTTTAAAGTGTTACCAAAGGTTAGAAAATTATATTTGTCTATAAAACATCTCATTACATGTCTGGTATATACTATCAAAAGTTTGAAGTCGGTAAGATTTTTGATGTTTTTGAAAGAAGTCTCTTATGCTCACCAAGGCTGCATTTATTTGATGAAAAATACAGTAAATACAGAGAAATATTATTACAATTTAAAATAACTATTTTGAAATGCAGTTTATTCAGAAATCATTCTAATTTGATGATTTTGTGCTCAAGAATCATTTCTTATCATCAATGTTGAAAACACTAGTGCTGCTTAATATTTTTGTAGTAAACCTTTTTTTTCAGGATTGTTTGATGAATAGAAAGTCCAGATGAACAGCATTTTCTTTGAAATCTTTTGGAACGATGTAAAAGTCTTAACTGACTTAACTGACTTTTTTTTTTTTTCAAATCAATTTAATGCACCTTTTTGAACAGTAGTGTAAATGTAAAGCATTTGTTAACAGTTTGCAATCATGTCCTGGGAGTTATATCCCTCTTCATCCCTCAGTTACTCAGCTGCTGGTATTTTTTCACAGCCTACAGAACCTCAGTCATCACCTTCCACCAAGACAGACCAGGTAGCTCAGACCACTACACCACCCAAGACACTGACTGAAAGCAAATCTGTGGCTCAGGAGGAGAGCACTTCCCTGGCCTCTGTGCTGACAGAACTCAAAGATCTCCGCATGTCACTGGATCTCCTCAAAGCCCAGCACGAGTGAGTATAAACCCCTAACTACCACACCTGAGTGATCATATCACACATTTCTCTTATTGAAATATCCCTCTGTAATGACCAGGAGAGACATAAAGGAGCTTAAAGATGAACTGAAGGATGAGACGGAAAAACGAATGAGATTACAGGTAAGTGGTGAGAGTTGAGCCTATTCTTTGGGGATTATTACGTGGAGATAATAAAGTCTCACTTTATTATATATGCAAAGATATGCATTTAAAACAAACTTGTAGAGTTCACAAAAATACTATATTAAAAATTGCAACTTGGAATTCACATCACATATTTATGCTTTACTTTCTCAAAAGATTCGAAGTAATGTAATAGAATTAGGGCAAACTTTATTTCAATTGCTTGAGCAACAAACAAATAAGAGGAAAAATAGACAAAAAGAAAAAAATATAAGTAGATTGCAATGATTTGTTTTTCTACATCAGTGTTTCTCATTCAGTAAAAATAAATACAGTTAAGTCCTGTATTCCCAATTAAATCTAGTTGCCAATTGCACATAAAAAAAACATGTGATAAGTACCGTCTTCATCCTCAAGAGAGCAGCAGTGAGTTAAAAATGCAACATCCAAACATTCATAACAGTTGTCATAAATGATAAAAATAGGCAAATATCTGCCAGTGGTAAATTTAAATTGACTTTTAACAATATCATTTTTGATTTCTTTCTTTCTTTATTTCTTTACCTCAGAATAATGGCAACCAGCTTGATTTTACACTGTAGAATTCAAATATAGTCTCACCTTAATGCTAGTCTTCCCTTAATGCCAAGTACAACTTAAATAATATTTTGATATTTATAGGATGAGGTGGAGGCTTTGAGGAAAAAACAGTGAACATTGAACACCAGGAGTATTTCACTACCCCCAGTGGTCCTTCTCTGGGTTATGGACGTAAAGGCTACAGAACGACGATGTTGAGGGAATGGAAGTCCAGCACATGTGACTGATTGATTGATTGAATTCCTGGTTGACATTTGGACCAGAAGCTGGAGCTCAATTCAGAGAGCAGAACTACAAAAGACTTCTGGGTTTCTCATACTCTGCTTTATTAGCTCATTTGGTTGTGGGAGTCCTCGCCACTCATTTCGTAAGATGTGTGTAAATATCAGATATCCAATATCTTATATTTTCATGGAAATTCAGGAATAATGTAAGGTCATATTTTAAGGTATTAACACACTTTGTATTATTAATATATTTCTGTTTTGTGGCTGTATTCTGTAACAAATAAGTCAATAAATAATTCCACTTGTTTTTGCTCCAAGCCTGATTTACCTGAGATGTTCTGATAAACATGAGTTGGCATCTTTTTTGATACATAAATGTTTTGTCTGTGTTAAGATAATGAAATAAGATAGCTTTATTTGTGAGTGAAATATATCAATGATGTACAAATACAGAACTGCTATCAAATGCATGCCACCTTTATGAACATAAACTATTAAAATGTCCATTGTGTTTTCATAACCCCCATGACCTGACTGAAAAGGATCTTGTGAAATGACACAACACAATTTGATTGGTTCCAGGTCATTTGTGATGAATTCTAACATAGCAAATGCTGTTTAAAACTCTGCTTTGTCACTAAACCTAATCTGAAAGTTCATTTTCCCCTTCGTGAAGATGAGACGAGAGACTGGTGTGGATTTAGTTTCCCTTTAGCCCGAAAACAGCATCTGGAAACCATGTGGAATGCATTATCTCCTCACAGTTTGTCTAATCATCAGGAATGGACTGTATTTAATGACATACAGACTAATTCCAGATAACAGAAATATGTTTGTAGGTTGAATTACAGTGATGACAGTACCATCAGACTCAAATTCTTGACTTTTTCAGGCTCATGTCATATTCTATACATTATGAGATTATAAGAGATGAGTTTGAGCAGTTCTCAAGTTTGCTTAGTTTACAAGTTTGTTAAACATTGACGAAAGTTGTTTCATTAGAAAATTCTAGCATTCTGTCCTATGTAAATACTTTTTATTGGTATGTGTCTAATTGTTTGGGTTTCAGCATTTTCAATGAATGTAAAGCTCAGTATTATTTAAATCGAACACACATCGCAAAAATATAACTTAATCGTGAAAGACAAGATGCCCATAAAAACAACCATGAAATTTATTGTAAAATGCACATCTGACTAATCAGGTGTGCAAATATGTCATTTGATATTTGCTACTGATATATTCTGATGGATCATAGATGATTGACACATCAACCCTTGATTGTTTTAAACTGCATTTGCTGATTGGTATAACCATGTTACTTGAGATTCTGAGAGCAGGACCCCTGTTGAGCAGGATTTAGGAACGCACAATATATATTGGTACCATATCAGTTATGAGCTGATAATTAGACATTTTTTTAAATGTGTCAATATTGGATTTTTCATTGTGCATGCTCATTTCAAAATCTCCTTTTTTACTTTTTCATTTTACCATCAGCCATCTCTCAAAATGAATCTTAAAAAAACACTGCAAATGTAAAAGTAATATCTAGTTTTCATATCATGCATTATAATGTTATGATGTCTGTTTCACATTGTAGCATTAAAAACAATTGAATTTAACATTTTATTTTATAAATTTATTTAGACAATTTAGTATAAATCGTGAAAATAATTCTCATCTGCATCAAATTTTAATTTCTCTTTGTTCATTTCCATTCAAAAGGTTGGTATCAGCAAGATTTTCAATGTTTTTTAAAGAAGTATCTTTTGCTCAAGGATGCATTTATTTGATCAAAAATAGAGAAAAACAGTAATATTGTGAAATATTATTACAATTTAAAACAACATTTTCTATTTTATTATACTTTAAAATATCATTTATTCCTGTGGTGCAAAGCTGAATTTTCAAAAGCCATTACGCCAGTCTTCAGTGTCACATGATCCTTCAGAAATCATTTATTATCAATATGCTGATTTATTATCAATAACTTTTTTCAGGATTCTTTGAGGAATAAAAAGTTAAAAAGAACAGCATATTCAAAATGGAAATCTTTTCTAACAATATGTCTCTTACTAATCACTTTTTATCAATTTAACACATCCTTGCTGAATAAAAGTATTAATTTCTTTAAATTCTTAAGAAAAAAATGACTGATCCCAAACTTTTGAACGGCAGTGTATATTGCCATGTGGCTTTATAATCTATGAGTTACTGCATGATTTGACAGAGGACTTTAAAAAAAAAAAAAGTACAAAAATAGCAAGAAAAAAATCTATACACAAATGGCATGGTGCAAAAGTGCATTTGCTTTCAGTGAGCTTCTAATAATCACCTACAATATACAAATGCTTTTTAAACATCAACTCAGACATCAAGTCTACAATTGTGCTTTAAAATGACTTTTCAATAAGCACCATGACTTAGGGACTGATAGCAACTTGCCCTCTCCAAATGTTGCATACAGAACAGCTGTACCCGTGGTCTGTAGGATTACAATAACATCAGTCCAATGTATAAAAAAAAAAAAAATGGAAACTGTCTATTAACAGACTTTCAAAGTACTGCACTCAACCAATGAAATGGCTTGAGCTGATGTCCAGGAGTGTTAGTAGTAGTGCACTCTTCCAATAGTGCCCGTCCCTGTTCCCAAGATGTCCGGCTGTCCGTTTCTCCAGATTTCCCTGATGATCCTCTCCCTTTCCTCCAATCGCTGTGCCCGCTCCAGCTCCTCAGCTGAGGTGAACACGTTCCTGCTCAGAGTCCCGTCTGGCGTGATGAGATGGTTGCTCATGGGGATCTCTGTGGTGCTGTGCCGGATGGAGGAGTCCAGGCCTCCTGCATCTTCCTCCTCCTCATCATCACTCTCCTCGTCTTCCTCTTCCTCCTCACTATAGTCTTTCAGTTGTTTTTTCTCCGGCGTTGGGGGCGCCGTATTGGTCCGCGGCTTGCATGAAATCCGGATGACCAGGAGGCAAAGAGTGAGCACCAGGCCAAAACAGACGCCGATGACAAAGTAAAGACCGAAACTCTCTGGATTGGCTGGATGGATGAGGAAACAAGTCTGGTTTAGTCACTGGAACATATTCATATGAGTTTGCTGTTCTTTTAACCTGAGCTGAATGTTAAACACTGACCTTTAATGTGAGCATAAGCAGCAATAGTGTTGCTCAAGAAATCCATCTCCTTCCTTTTCACATTCATCCTGGCTTTGTCCTGTGTTTTCTAACCTACAGAGTAAAAAAAATTGAAAATACTGTTGATAAAGGTGAGCGGTGCATGTTTTCAGCACATGCTAAAGTGTGACTGCTAAGTGGTTTTTCAGGCATTGCTAATGTGTTCTGGGTAGTTTCTGACTGTCATACAAACACTATAAAAATCATGTTATTTTTTAGGTTTTTTGTTTTAATTAATTGATTAATTTATTTTGCTGTATGAATCTAAAAAATCACAAAAAAGGGAAAACGATGTAAAATTTTATTATAGACTTTTTTTTCAGAAACAGTTTTGTTTTTAAAGGCAGAATTTTTAGAGGCGAAATTAGTTGTAAATATTTAGATTATAAAATTACAGTAAGTTTTCAAAAAGTAAATCAGCAGATTTTTTTTGTTCCAAATTTTTAATGGTGAAAGCAACTGTAAATGCTTATATTATAAAGTTAAGTTTTCAAAAAAAAAAGAAGAAATTCAAAATTTAAAAAAAATTCTAAAATCTGAAAACCAAAAATTCTTAAATTCAAATAAATAAATGTATATTTGCAAGAATTTCAGACCAAACAAAAACTAGGCCAAAGGTTATGCTTCTGTGTTCCAAAAGTAAAAGTAGCAGACTAGTCAAACTGAAAATTTTATCCAATCACAGAGCTACTACAATTCTCTGGCACTGTGAAGAACAGTATAGACACACTCTATATAACTATTCAGTAACATTATTCACAAATATCCTCCAGTCTACAGCCCATCCCTGCGAGCTCCTATTGTGAGGTCAAAAGGTCAGTATTGCCAAGAGCTAGTGGGGCCCATTTCCTTTACACATCTCCACCCAATGATATGTAGCCAGTAGTCAGATTCTTTTGTATCTGAATAAAGGACATGATAAAATATTCTTCCCTAATGATGTCCATTCGAATACATCTCCAGCCTTTTCCTTTCCTGTTTTGTTTGTGTCAGTAGTGTATTTCCTCTCTGAGTCTTTTCCCTTCTAAACTGTGAACTCCCAAGGAAGATTCATATTTCCAAGGATACTGCCACGCCGCCCTCACATACAGTATGAGGGCAAGAGTTTCAAGAGGTTATATTTATAACCCCAAACAAACATATCCTCCCTATGATAGTATGACAGTTCTGCGCCTGGTTCTCATCTCAATCCACAACGCATTGCAGGCGCCACAGAAATCGTGGAGAACTGGGGTCATGTGCGCCTGCCGGATCTTACCACATTTCTTGTGTCCCCCCGCTCCTCTTTTTTATCCCATCCACTACAGTCACACAGAACTTCCTGCTGACTTTGGCTTTCTCGCTCACTATTGTTCTCTGTCTGTGACATCATTGCTGTACACATAATGTTTAAGTAAGCAAACTCAGTGATTTAAATGGGCTTAAATGACTACGTAATTACACATTATCATAGCATTTTCAATTTGGCCCTACAAAAATTAACTTTTAAAAGCACAGTTTACCCAAAAACAGACCTGTAGGACTTTCTTAATTGGAACACAAAAGATGTTAGTTTGAATGTTAACACTAATCTTAGTAACCAGAGACATTCAAGGTCAAAAAAGGACAATAAAGCACCATAAAAAAACGGTTAATATGACTCATTTGCTATATTCCAAGTCTTCTGGCATCACATGATAACTTTCAGTTTAACTTTGTTTTTAACTGAAAATCTTAATATCTTTGAAATACCTCTTTTAATATTTCATAAAAAAGGAAGTCAGTTCTAAAACATTAATTAAAATGTGATCATCATGGAATTATAAACAGTTATTTGCTAGAATTTAAAAAGCATACCTTCCCCAAAAACAAAACAAAATAAAAAGCGAAACAAAACAAAAAACAAAGCAAAACAATAAATAGAACTAGCCTAGAAATAAATGCATTGAGATTTACCATATAAAGCAATCAGTTCCTCCTCATGGTGCACTGTTTTTTAAGATGGATCAAGCTTCTCACTCTGATTATGCCCCTGTGTCCTCAGAATATCTTGGATCTTCGTCTACACAATGACAAAAGCAAACACACACACACACACAGAGAGAAAGAGATGCACACCCTTGTCAGACCACATCATATCTAAAATCACTGAGGCATCTGCAGTGCAAACAAATGTAAGGCGCCAGATTGCACTGTGCACACAGGAAGTTAGCTTGACATCTAACAGCCTAAAACAGATTCACATTTCATCTATAAAAATGAATAAATCATATCCCAGATAGGAATCCACTACATGATGAATGAGTCGTTCTCAAACTTAGCAGGAGTGAACTGAATAAGGAAAAAAATAACAGCGTGAACCAGCTGAACAGATGCATCATGAATAAATGTTTCAATATTAACCTCTGCGTTTCATTTTTGTCAGCTTTCTTCATATGTAACACGGTACTAGCCTAAATTATTCAGTTTGTGCCAGTTATAAAGCTACGCTTCCAGACATTTGGCCTGAGCTCTGAAATATTTCGTAGGCAGATGGTGTGAAAAAGTTGCAGAAGCAGGAGGTTTCTTTCAGAGTTGGTTTAGTAAAGCCCCTTTGCTTCGCAGTGCTGATTTGGATCTAGCTGACTCTTGGAAGCTCGTAACGTGTATAGAAACCACAGCCAGTGATCATTACAAATTTTGACCCACATGGCAAACCCAAGAATGACCCAGAAGAGAGACAGTATGAACATATTTCACTTGGAAGCTGGATCAAATGCATGTTCCTCTTGGGTTCCTGTCTGAATTACTGCAGTGGCTGATCCAGAAAGTCCATAACACAGATGCACGAATACAAATTATAATAATTTAGTTACGCAAAAATACACAAAACACCAAAATGTTCACCCTGTTAGCTCTGTTTAACTCTTCACTCACAGCACAGTCGTGTCTAAGTGGAGTCTAATGGCAGCTGGAGACATGTTTAAAGCCTATCTAAACACCTATTAACCTGCTGTGTTGTTTTGTTTGTGTTTTATTTTTCCCCTGAGGAGGAAATTATTTGCAGGCCTCCTGCCCTCGTGCGATCCTGTCACTCCAACATCAGCAGTTGCTTTCTCTAACCTCATGTTCTGCTTCAAAGCAGATGCTCCATTTAAAGTTGACAAAGCAAAGGGGAAAATACCAATGTATGTTCTGATGTCTGGGGACATTAATAAGGCTTGAAGAACATGATTTATTGGTTTGAGCTAACTATAGGCACATGGTCAAAATTCAGATCTTCAGTTAGGAGCTCTTTCTAACTGATCTGACCTTTGAAAATAACTCTTGTTGGTGCAACCCCATATGGTCAGGTTGCTAGAATCTTACTAAATAATATTTTGACTTTTATTTTAATGTATCTATTAATATAAAGTACAACACCATTCAAAAATGAAATATTATTACAATTTAAAATAACTAGTTTAATATATTTTAAAATGTAATTCATTCCTGCGGTGGAAATTTCAGCAGCCATTACTTTTTCTGACCTTTGTCAGGCTAGACATCATATTTAACACCATGTTTTTTGTCCACTAGAAATTAGAATATAAAAAATATTTTTGGAATATATAATATGTTGCATTGGCTAAACGACTGACACCAAGAAACACAACACTGAATAGACTTTACTCTGTTTTGTATTAATTGTCATTTATGTCAAATTAAATATCGTCCATTGCTCAGGTTGAAACTTGCTGTGCAGTTTAGAAAAGCACACTGATCCTCCATATATCATTTTGAGAGAGGAAAAAAATTGCTCTGGAATTCCGGATAAAGCAACCATGCATTAATATGACTTAGAAACCAATTTTGTGCACTCCACTTAACAGCTGATTTAATAAAGAAAAGACAAACGAATGCCAAAGCAAACACTGCCTATATCACAAAGCCTGGGAAAAGGCCAGAAATACTTATTCTAAATTAAACGTTGTTGTTTAAAGGCAGAGGAAGTCCAGAGACTGTCTTATCTGGTGTTAATTCTTGTCTTTTCCACAATAAGAAGACCACAATAGCATTTCCTTCCCCTGGATCCGTCTCCATCCGACAGGAAAATTGAGACCTAGTGCAAATACCTAAACAGCACCCCCTGATTTGTTTTTCTCATTAAGTTGTCTGTCCAAATAAAGAGTGTAAGTGGATGATTTGTGGGGGACAAAGTGACAGGCCAAAGACCTCTGGAGCGATTCTTTTTTCTGCTAATCGTTGAACAGAAGCTTCGGTCTTGACCACCGAGGGACGCATGCATCAGTGAAAAACAACCTGACCAATCGACTCCCTCATTGTAAAGCACTCAAAAATATCATCACAAAGCATGAACGGAATTTACTCCATGACTTGAAAGGCTATAATTGAATTCACCGATATCAAAAGAAAAACATAACCCGAGCAGCCAGTGCAGCCTTTCTCGTTCATATGACACACCACCAGCCAAAACAAGCAAATGGATATTTTTGATACTAGAAATGTTCTTTCAGCCACTGGAATTTCCTGGCACAGTGGTTGAACCACTTGTGGTCTTCTTGGCAAAGGGCTCGGTGACTGATACAGAACTTTAAATCTAAATATAATTGGGTTTCTTTGTCTCACTAAACTATTCCCAAACTGTGGACAGGCTGGAGGAGGTAATCTCAATATACAAACTACTCTTAATGACTATTTCATTCTGTCAGCCTAAGTAGAAAACAACTTTATCATGACTAGACTAGTGTCTGTTCTCCTAAAATGCCCTTTTAAGATGAAAAGTTCACTTCAAAAGTGAAGAAAGAAAATGTTTTCTTCTTATCCCATAAACAGCTATGTTGGAAAAAGGAGTGAGGGGGGTCAAATGTGTCCCTGAAAGCACATTTGAAACTTTGAAACATTGCTTTTATCATCATTTTTGCATTTGGCAGAATGCTACAATCCTAACATCCTCATAATCTTGAGTTTTTCCATAAACAACCGTCCAAAAGTGGTGTAGAAGTGCTGACTGTGCGATCTCTCAGCCAGCATGAAGCCCCTCGGGTCTCATTTTCTCCCATCAGGAAGATTTACCTGAACACCAACCATGTCCAGAATTGTCTCAACAAATCAAAGTTAGAAGCTCAATGTAACTTCCAAAATCTCAGAGGTGAGGCTAACTGTCCAACTAGTGAACTTGGACACATTTCTACCGGGCTGTGTTGCCTGTAAAACTGCTCAGGAGGGTTGCATGGTAAAAGCATTCGCTATGTGAATTATCTTGAGCTCCTTTACAGGCCTGGACCTCACCATGACATTTCCAAAACAGTGTAGAGTGTCTTACTTTCTTGTTTCTCTTGACAGAGAATCTAGCAGATTAAGCCGTGTAACTCATTTGGACTGTGTTTCCTGCCAGTAGCTCTTACTGAGGAGGATATTTCATTTGGAGCCAAGTCAGACATGTGGTTGCCATCAGATTCTTGACCCCTACACCAAACGTGGAGTTGACCCATGCCAGCCAAGAAAGACGATACTAAACGAACACCACACAAGCTCCTTTCTTGAATTTCCTCAAATGCATAAATCTCTGCACAAACCTTATTCTTTAAAGGTCTTTTTCCCCCATTAAGGTTTATTATTTTTCTAATAAATATGCTAAAAATTATGCACACTTTCTTGAGATGAAGACTCGATATCAATATCAATATCCTAACACTATACGACCACTACTGTTCAAAAGTTTGGGGGTCAGTGAGATTGATTCATTTTTTAATTAAGAAATTATTACTTTTATTTAACAAGGATTCAGATGATTTATATATCAAATAAATGAGGTTCTTCTGAACTTTCTATTCATCAAAGAATCCTGAAAAAAGGATTCCCACAAAAATATTAAGCAGCATAACTGTTTTCAACATTGATAACAATAAGAAATTATTCTTGAGTGCCAAATCAGCATATTAGAATGATTTCTGAATGATCATGTGATACTGAAGACTGGAGTAATGATGCTAAAAATTCAGCTTTGCCATCACAGGAATAAATTATATTTTAAAATATATTAAAATGGAAAGGGTTATTTTAAACTGTCAAAATATTTCATAATATATATGATATTGTTTTTACTGTATTTTTAAACAAATAAAAATCTAAAAATGTCAAAATACAGCCTTGAGCAAAAGACTTTTTTTTTTTTTCAAAAAGATTTAAAAATCTTACTGACCCCAAATACATTATATATACTTTTTTTTTTTTTTTTTTTTTTTTTTTTACATAAAACAGGTCACCTTATGGGATCTTACAACTTGAGATCACATGACCAGCTACTATAAATAAATTAAATAAACTACTCTAGTATTATTTCACATAGAGTGGGTCCCCTCAGGTGGGCGGACATGCTCTGAGATCACATGACCAACCCTATAAAAAGTTTGTGAAGTCCTCTTTTCAGTAGAAAAAGAAAAAATTATTTTAAATATATGACGGTTTTTAAACATGGACTGAAAAGTGAAGTAATAATGAAGGTTAAGTAGGCTAATGAAATCAGCTTACTGCTAATATTTACACAAGATGCAATTTCATGTCATGGCAGTGGCATTACAACACTGACAAACTGTAAACGTACTCCAATGTACTTCCCCATCATCAACAAATCCTGTACATACATTCAGTGCATAGTGTCAGTACATGAATTGGGATGCAGTTCAAAACTTCAATAATGCTGCTAAAAGCCTTTCTTCGTACGCTGGGTGTTAATATAATATAACAGAGGGTGTATTTGCCAGCCTGGGGTGTCAGTGGGGGTTGTGTGGCTGAAGGCTGTGTTCTTGGGTGTTAATGTGGACCAGATGTGTGTCTCCATGGAGCGAAAGAGCCTCAATAATTTTCTATGCAAATACAGAGTAGAAAAACACTTCTTTTAATAATGCTTGTTTCATGTACCCTGATCTTTGGCTCCAATCCACCTCTAGGGTCAACAGGACCAAAACACTCTAAATGGGAATGTGGGAATGTATGAGAACGCAACACAGTCTAAAACCCTAAAATAAAAGCAATTAAGACTTGCTTTAGTTTTAAAACCCCAAGGAGACCTATTATGAAAATGAGAGCAAGAGTTATTTGGATTTAATTAATCACGTGCATCTGCAGTCTTGTTCCTGCTTGTTTGGGTTCGGTGTGAAAAGCGCAGAGAGTTTGTGGGTGATGGGACGACTAACCCTCAGGTGATCCCAGCTCTAAAGCACCACAAATAACACAATGATCTCATCTGCAGATCGATCTGAGCCTGGAGGTCTTTGCAGATCTCAAGAAACATGCTGGATCCATTACGCAGACCCTCTGATTACTGTACAACACAAAACATGTGGTCCATCTTTCCCATGGATGGGTGGGCATTGTTAACCCCATACTGGCCACAGAGCTTAAAGCATTAACATAGCACAGATACTCTTTTTGTGAGAGCAATCAGATCAAAGAAAGCTGTGATTGGCTAAGAAATTTAGGAGTAACCAATCACTGACTAGGATTATGATAACTTTTCTTATAAAGTTCTATTACATACTTTTCTCTTTTTTGCAGAAATGAATGATTTTTGTTTTCTGTAAAGCGCTTTGTAAACTTTTATATAGTTTTTTTTTTGTCTCACCAAAGCTGAATTTATTTGATATAAATACAGTAAAACAGTAATATTATATATTATGTTAATATATTTTAAAATTGTAATTTATTGCTGTGATGGCAAAGCTGAATTTTCAGCAGCCGATTTTGTGCTAAAAACTATTTCTTATTATTGTCTATGTTGAAAACACTTGTTCTGCTTAATATTTTTATGGAAACCATGCTGTATTTTTGATACTTTTAGTAAACTGAATGCATCTTACATATATATAAAGCTTTATTTACTTGATTTATATGTACTCAAAGCTGTCAAAAAGAACAGCATACAAAGAACGAATGATGTTTAACTTACACCCATGTTCAATCTCATTCCAAGGGATTTTATAATTCCCTCTAACTGTATTATTGCTCCATAAAATGAGATTGACACTCTCAATGCATTTGTAAATCAAGCCAATGGCATTAATTGAGCAAACGCATACCACTCAGATGAGATTTCGTGCTATATTATCTGGGGATTGCTGTATTGTTGGATTTAGGGATTTAGTCTCTCAATCAAAATCCACAAGCTCATAAAAACAGATATGGGGAGAGAAAGAATATTTGGGAGGTGTTTAAAAGCACAGAATGACATAGTCATTCAACTTTTCAAACCTTCAGAGCAAAAGGAGTGTTAGTGTAAATATTCCTCTGAATCAAACAAACTCAGATAAGGCATAGCAGAGTTGAAGCCCTTCCCTGTCTTCAAAGCAATCATTTGAGAGTCGATACGTTTGAGGGCCAAAGAGAGTGTGCAGAATTGAAATTATATATGAAAATGTAGTCATTTTCAGAACTTTGGACACAAATTCAGACTGCAAAAGTGCACGTCAGTATCATTTGATGCCACTGATGCTTGTGATCAAATGTCATTGACATCAAATCGCAACACATCTAATGGTGCCATATTTCATTTAAGAATGGAAGGGAATATTATAAGTGAATATAATAATAATAAACGTGATAAGTGAAGCATTTTGGTCTGTTCCTCACACGTAACTAGCTGCTCCTCACAAAACTTAAGAAGATTTGCAATGCAATGTATATAATAGTATAATATTAATATAATAACAAAAGTAATTGGAACCACTTTTATGATACTTCTATAATATTTTTTACTTAGTCAGCACTATATTTTGAGAATATGTGGGTTGCTGTAGTCATTTCATCACAAAAATGTGGATACAGCAGGATTTACAAATGCATTTAGATTAGAGTTTGACCTCTGACCTTCTCTAAATCGACAGACTATGTAAACTACCAGCATTAAAGGAGATAAGGTGGCTCACTGATCAATAGTAGAGAGCGTCTGTGGAAGAAAGCAGATGCTCAGAGCAGGGTTGAATGGATTTGAACACAAGTCAGCCATTTCTAAACAAAAAGCAGCTGCGAGTTTTGCACATCTCTCCATTGGGATATAAATCAAAACTAACACTGCATGCCAAAACAAACAAAGACTTTAACAATCAGCTGCTCAAAGGTGCAAGACTTTGAATAGATTTCCATGTCAAAGGTAAATTTAAATGGTTTATTATTAATAACTAAAAAGGTGTGGCATGCAAACACAGGGGCTCTTAACTACTCACTTGGCTCTTGCACAGGAAACCCCTTTTAGTTGACGAAACACATCAGCCATGCATGAAGCCCTCTCCTCTGCTGCCTGGTCACGTTACATTATTATTGACCTTCCCGCAGATAAGCATACTATGAGCCTGGGTGTTTATTTTTATAAGTATAAAACATTAACCAATTTACAGCTGCAGCTCTGGCCCTAACACAACTCAGTTATTAGTGACTCTTCTGTCCAGAACTTGGATCAAACTCATGCAGGAAAACATTTATACATACACACATGCTTCATGCAGTGCAAAATTATCTAAAATAACTTCCATATGCACAGATGATATCTCTGATTGGTGGATTCATAAATCATAACCTTACAGGACATGATTCATGAGCATATGAGTCAACAAATTCATAGAAATGTGACACGTGCCAGAGCTCTATATTTACAGCACTCAGCATCACATGAAATAAATAAATAAATAAATAAATAAAATGTATTTTAGTTGTATAATATTATCTTTCAAAATATATATATATATAAATAAGAAATAAAACAAATTATTAATTTTCCGTAAAAGTAAAATGGCTTAAGATTTTCTGATACAAAAGAGAATAATTATTTTATTCTTAAAATATTTTTTCTGGTTTTAAGCAGAACAACAAACAAAGTGAGGTTTATGCTTAAAACAAAAACAATGACAAAACAAAAACTTAATTCAAGACATATTTTGCCTCTCCAGAAAATATATCTTGTTTTAAGGATGTTTAGACAACTTTACTGAAGTGCAAAACCGAAATCCAGTGCAAAACATCACAGAACAGTTACTTATTTCTTATCAATTTTTATACAGTGCAACAGGTTTACTAGAGTTCTATAAGTGTAATATCACTAAATATGGCATGCTGAAAGGTCAGAAACATACCACATAGAAATCTCAAAGCTGTTCTCCTACAGCATCACACACTTCATCAGACTTCTTGGGAAGTTTAGTCCAGAACTGACGGCATCAATACGTTACACAGCCCAAACTGAGAAGAGTTTTCACAGTCCTGTCCAATGACTGTTCAGCAGCGTATGCGACTCGGCCTGAGTTTGTATTACAAGCAGCCGCGTGTTCACTCCCTTTCAGCCGTTTGCTACAAGCAGCAGGAAAAGCTGTCACAGAGTCCTCACACGCAGAAAGGAGAAAGACATGGAAAGAGAGGGAGAGCGAGGAAAAGGGAAAAAAGTGGTACAGCCTTAAATGGGCAGGGTTTGGGAAAGAAAAAAAGGGAGGGAGAAGGGGTCTTTCCCCTGTTGTTAAGGAAACAGCCATGAAAAGCCAACTCCAGACCAATTAACTAAGATTTTCCACACTGAATAAAACATGGAAGAACAGAAGAATGAAAGAGCCTTTGAGAGAATCACTGACTGAACAGGGAGTGTTTGCCTCAGTTTGGGGAAACTACTCTCAAACTGTAGCTTGCCAAGCTACATGCTAATCATAATTGAAAGCAGTTCACAGTACAGAGCTACACTGAATCTACTGTTTTGAAAAAGTGGGTAGCTATACTTCAAGCAGCTATCAAAAAGTAGCTAGCTATACTGAAATAGCCAAGTCTCACTTTTATTTTTTTAGTTAAGATACTTCCCAACACTCACTGGTGCTAAGCCTGTCACATAATATAACACAACAAAATCTAAACTTAGTGTGTTACTTTATTTTACTAAATGGCTAGTTTTTATGTAGTACACAAAACTAGCCATCTGAGTTGAGTAAAAGCCATTAGTGGGTCTAGGAGCAATGACAACATCAATTTCCTCAAAGATAGCATGTTTATAAGTATGTTAGCCGTTATATATATATATCCAATCAAAATTGTGGAGTCAGTAAGTTTTTTTTTTTTTTTTGAATAAATGATTTTATTCAGCAAGAAAACATTAAATTGATCAAAAGTGACAGTAAAGACATCTGCAATGTTGCAAAAGATTTCAATTTCAATTTTTTTTTCTATTCATCAAAGAATCCTGAAAATAATACAGTTTCAAAAATCAGCATATTAATATGATTTCTGAAGGATCAAGTGACACTGACTAAAGAAATAGCTGCCAAAAATCCAACTTTGCCATCACAGGAATAAATTAAATTTTAGAATATAATAAAACAATTTATAAAAATATATTTCACATTATTACAGTATTTGCTGTTTTTGTTGCAGTTTTGGTGATTATAACAGACATCTTTCAAAAACAAAAACCATATTTTTAGTAGTATTTGGATTTGGCTTGGACTAAAAGAACTGGTCTTGACCGGTCATAGAAAATATGGTCTTGAAATCAGACATGAGATCGAGTCCAGTTTTGTCAGACTCATTCACAACCAATGGTCTTTTAAGCACCACTCCCATTTTCTTCAGAAAACTGCACTGAAAAAAGACACATTTGCATCATATCTGTTGATGTAATAGACAACATAAATGATGTTTGTCCAACTCAATCATTTTCACCTCTCCTCCCACTTTTAGAGAAGATCCAGTGGTTTTTACCAGAGCTCTCTGACCCCTATGACATCTTGCTTGGATCTTCACACAGCTGGCAGATATCCACCTGTCCCATGGGCTGATTTACACTCCAGTGCAGCGGCTCTTCAAAGCCAGTAGGGAGCATGGAGGAGCAAAATTGGAGACAGACCAGTGGGAGGCAAAGGCTGTCTAGGTTGGACCCGTCCTACATAAACCCAGCGCTCCCTTTTAACACAAAGGAGTGAATTACAAGAACATCCAAAGCTTAGCAAACGAGTGGGGCGATGTGCACTTATCAACAGCATATTTGTCAAAAGCAGACCAATGTGTTCATCTGAGAAAGCTGCTGTAATGGGTGGTGGAGCCAGGAGGATATCACAGGCAAGATCGTGCTTGTCTGCTGAGACCATAACCGAGGTAAAATGAGGTGATAAAGCTCACCAGGTGTGTTAGCAGATGAATGTACATGAAAAGAAAGTCATACTTCAGTTAAGCCCGCTTGAGATGCTGAATGGAGGTCCATACAAGTGGGTGTACTATACAAGATTGTATAAACAAACTTTATTTATCTGTCATTTTAGATTAATTTTGTTTGCAAAATGAGATTTTTGATGTATATCTATGTATCTACTGTATATCTTTATGCATCTATAAATATAGCATTTATATACACTACTTTTAAACGTTTGGGATAAGATCTTGTGTTTTTGAAAAAGTTTCGTATGGCAGCATTTATTTGATTAAAACTACAGTAAAAACAGTAATATTGTGAAATCTTATTACAATTTAAAATAACTTCAATTTTAATAGATTTTAGAATGCAAAGAATTTTTTTTAGCAGCCATTACTCCAGTCTTCAGTGTCACATGATCCTTCAGAAATCATTCTAATATGCTGAAGTTGTGCTCAAAATAATTTATCAATATTATTATCAATGTTGAAAACACTTGTGCTACTTAATATTTTTGTAGAAACCTTTTTTAGGATTTTTTTTTATAAATAGACAGTTCAAAGGAACTGCATTAATTATAAATGTGTTTACTGCCACTTTTGATCAGTTTAAAAAGTAATAAAGTACTAGTTTCTTTCAAAAAAAAAAATTACTTTTGAACTGAGGCTTCAAGTATATCTGCAACATTTATATGACTTCTATACAGAGTAAAAAAAAACAAAAAAAACAAAACAAGCAAATTTAACCAATTTAACTCAATATAATATACTATAATATAATATAGTTGACTAAATATTGTTACCTGTGAGGGTGTCCTATACACCAGTGAACTCTGCCACTATACTGTCTCCTTTTACAGTAGGTCTTTAATTAAGAGCAGTTTCCTGTAGAGAAGTTACTAGTTTTCCAGCCAACCGCTAATCTGATAATTGACTGAGATAATTGCAGCTGTGAAGAATAAGTATGCTATTTCAGATGCTGCAACAGGAGCGAATGTGTATGATAGAAAATTGGCCAGTTCTGTTGCATAAAAAATACCATGTGCTGAGATGAATGCCAAGGATTCCTGGAGGGAGTTCAACACGGCTCTGTTGAATCAAGAAAAAGATGAAAATTATAAAACTACAGACCAGGAGCATCATGTTAAATTTTGTTAAATAAAAATGCAATTCTCTCATACAATGACTTGAACAAACCTTTTGTGAGTGTATTTTTTTAAGTTGATGTATTAAAATAATTAGAATTTTAAGGTAATTGATATAAAATTATATTTTAAATATATTTTAAAACTTTTTGAAAAAATGTTTACACTCAACTGTATTCAAGGTGTTTAAAAAATATTTGGTGGTTAAATCATATTACATTTTTAGTCACTAAATGTAAAATGTAAATGTTTTCCTTCATTTTTTTTAATTTTCAGCTAAACAAAATCATGACTGTCTTAGACATCTGACTTAGTCTTTAAAAAAAAGTCTTTAAAAGTAAGAACTGGGATGAGGAAAAAATGTTTTGATGCACAAATATGTGCCGGAGAATTCCAGCAACTTCTTACCTACTAATTACCCACATTAATGCCTAAGGACTGATCACATTTCCCTGCAGGTAAAGCCTCCACCCTCTTACATAAGGATGAAACAAACAAATACATATATACGTTTTTCCCACCGCTGTCCCTGTGAGAAACTGCCACACCCATTGATACGCAGATGTTGTTCATAGCAAAAGTGAACAAACTCATTTCTGTCGACAACAATGAGGCGAAAGATTCAAAGCTGCCACAGCGAGACTGAAACTATGGAGACTGTTTAACACTCCACGCTGACCTTCTCTGTTTTCTGATGTTTTTGATAAGTGCAAAGAGCATGGAGGGTTCTGGCACACCCGTTGGCTCAGTCCTGTTGAAGAACACAAGCAGAATGAAGTCTGCTTGGTATTAGATGGGAGGGTTAAGGCAGGAAATGGCTCGAGGGAGACTGATGTGGTCCCTCCGTGGTCGGCACCGGGCCCAAAACCCCAAGCCTAGACCAGTACAAGGCCTCAGTGTTCTTCCTCGTGCTAAAGGAGGGGGATGAAGGGTTTAAACCAGAGCGAGCGGGGATGATGGCTGGCTGGAGTACATAAACAGTTCAACACCCCAGCAGCCAAGCATCGTTAATGCACCCCCCCAATTCAAACACACGGGCCAAGACCCACAGCTTCTGAAAGATCTCACATACTTTCACAACCCTCCTCCATTTCCTTCCTTTCTGATTGTGGAGATATTATGAAAGTATAAAGGCCTTCAGAAAATGATTTCTTTTATTTGATGCTAGAGAATTTGAGTTAGAGTAGTGCATTATGGATAACAAAAGGTTTTAAAAATGTGCTAAAATTATGAAATAGATATTTGAACATTGTTTTGAGTCAAATGTGAATGTTTTTTTATCATGAAAAACTCACCATCACGATATCATTTTTTATAAATATTTTAAAATTTATTTTATGTGAAGTAATGGCTTTTATTTAGCAAGGGTCCATTAAATTAATAAAATAAATTTAAAAAAAAAACAGAAAAGGCATGTCTAATGTTACAAAAAAATCTATTTCAAATAAATGGTTTTGAACTTTCTGTCTTTCTAAGTATCCAAAAAATAAAAAAAATAAAAACAAAATCACAAAAATATTAAGCAGTACAACTGTTAAAGTTGAACATTTGTTGAACTGAGCAATATTAATAGTGATATTAACCTAACCAACTTGTCTTTTTAAGCTGTTTAACATTTTCTAATGTTGATTGCCAAAGACAGAACTGATAAAATAATAAGTAACACCATTACCACAAACCACATACACACGAACAACATAATTTGTAATCTAGATAAGGCAAATGTTCCCTTAAGAGAGCTTCAGTGCATTAAACTGCCCCAAGTTGTTTTCATAAGGCGAAATTTTGGCAGTGAGATAAAACACATGACCTGACAGATCCATTCCACAAAACACACAGACACACTACAAATGCAATGGCAATGGGAGGTTGTGTTCTCCAGTTCTCCAGTCAGCCTTGAGGCTCCAGCTGTAAGAATGCTGGGGCTGCCATTATCAACACTTAATGGGGCTCTGGTGTCACAAACTCACAAGGCTAAACCAGTAATTATGCCAGCAGTGAAGGAAAGGCAGTTGAGGGTGTACTGACAGACTGCAGCCTTTTGAAATGAATCATTAATATTCACATTCTTCAAGGTTTACACCTGATGTCTCACACTAAGCTTCAGAAATACTTGTTTTGTATGAATTAGCTTGCTAAAACATTTCTTTGCTGTTTCTGTGTTCTCTATAAAATGCAAAAGGTGACATGGGAGACCTCAACCATGCTTCTGTGTTGTGTAACTTCTGTTGCTAATAGATGTTGACACAATATATTAGCTTTGCTAGTCTCAAGAGACAGAGAGCTATTACTAACGTTAGCCTCCGGCAGCCAGCCATGTGACTCCATCCTCATCTAAACCAACTTTCTCTGAAGATCTTGTGAGAAGCCGGAGGCCGGTGACATGAGGGACTGCTAACAAAGCTGTCTTTCTGTCTAACAACTTCTCGTGATATTTTAGACACATCCATGCTTTATAACAAAAGATCTGTGGTAAAAGAGATGCCATCTTAAAAATATAAAAATGTGTGATTTATCTTGCATAATGAGAAAAAGAAATCTAAGTACAAAACTGAAAGCATTTAAATGAATTGGGATGAATCCACTCCTTTTTATTTTGGATGATAACACCAGTTGCAAAGATAAAGAGCTTTATTTAATAATAATAAAAAATAAATAAATAAAAAAAAACAGGCAATACATGCTTGAATTTATAGGGTTGAATTTTTACATTATAAAAATATTTTAAATTAAGCCACTGTCATTTGTTTCAGCACATCATGATTTGCATGATTCTTTTGGAGAAACAGCGCATGCAAATGAAAGGTACTATCAACCGTTAATAAATTCATTTTTAGGAATGCTCAAGCATATGTTACTCTTGAATCTCCCACAGCCTCTTCATTAGTGACCTGATCTAACCTTGCATTTTAAAGCTACACCAAAATGAATAGTTTCAGCCATGCAAAAAGCATATAATAAGTAGGTAAAATCCAATAAAGGTCCTCAATCTGAAACATGTGGAGAAACTCAAAGAGAAATGAACATAATGTGCCTAAATATCTTCACCAGAAGGCCATATTTGCAACATTAATGAAACGCCACTAACAACAAACAAGATGTTTCTATATAGCGCTCACTAGCAGGCCTCAGGGCAGATTTCATTGTTGAGCAGAACCAGAGACAGATCCTTATTCTCTCAGAGTTGACCTGTCTGTGATACTGCGTTAGAGAGGTACAGGACCCAAAATGAACCTTCCCAAAAAAAAAAAAAAAAAAAAAAAAAAATGCCACAGCCGGGAGTCACTAAGTCTCTGCTCAGAGGGAAACACCGTTTGTGGACGCCTTGTGGCGTTCTGGGCTGTAATTTGGTTAAAGAGTAAACAAGTTAGTCAGCCAACAAGAAACCAGTCCAAGTCAGTTTGAAATCACTGGTTATTTCTGGTTCTTGCAGAAAAAACCCAAATGCTACCTAAAGGAAGTGATTTTCAGCTGTGTTAACATAGTCGCCCCACAGGAACAATTGCTGCACTGAGTTCTAGGTTAATGTTCCTGTTTATCAGCTTCTGGCTTTATCAGGGCACAGCCATTCTGCTGAAACTCATTACAATTTGTCGTATTGTTGCAGTTTTATAGCAGCTAAATAGGTTGCATTATGAGGCACATTCTTAGGAAACAGTGCTATCTGTGGCTGAAAATCTCAAGGGAAAAACTTGTTACATGAAAAAAAAAAAAAAAAAAGCTAGGTTGAAGGTCAGTGTAATGGCCTTCATTTGCAAATAAAAGCATTTCATTAAAAAAATTTAAAAAAAACTTTTTTCTTTTTTTTCCCCCCATAAAAAAAGTTTCAATATTTAGCTTGAGAAGGTCAATATAAGTAAAAAAAAAAAAATTACGAAACACTAAATTTCTGGTGGGAAATAATGCAACAGAGTTGAATGGCATAAATTCAAATTTCATCTAAGTATAAAATATATCATGATATATTAATTTTAATAAAAGTAAAATATAATGTTTGTTTCAAGTAAAATGTCTTTTTTAAATTAATGTTTAATGTTTTTGTGCATTAGAGGCACATCAAACAACATGAAAGATGATCAGTATTTTTTCCTGATGATTATAGTAATTCGTGCAGACTCAAAAGAAACCATTTCCTGAGACTAATAAATAATGACAGAATTGCTATTTTTGGGTGAATTATACCTTTAACAAGGATAAAACCCCAAATCTTGACAGTTACTCCCATGGGACATAGCCTGGCTAGCAGATGTCAAATTCTCAACACCCATCACCCGCAAAACCTCCATGCTCTGCTGCTCTGTTGCTTTGCTTCCTGGTTCCTCTGTCCTCCCAAAGGATGCCTGTCCTCACAGACATCCTCCCTGTAAAAACACACAATCCTTTCCTTTGTGCTATAGTGTGCTGTATATACAAGAAGATAGACTTACTGTCTGACTCCTGTCACCCAAAGAGCGTTCTTGCAGATGTAGAATGTAATTATATACCTGGCAGGTTCGATTCTCTTTTATTAATTCTCATTTCTCATGACGTGAGAAGACATATTCTTGGAGCACGAAAAGCATAATACTCCCCACATCAAATTAAAGAGGTATTCCTGGTTCAGTACAAGTTAAGCTCAACTGACAGCAATTCTCACATAATATTGATCACCACAAAAAATAAATAAATAAATAAATAAATACAATGGAAATGAATAGGGCCAATTCATAAACATTTAAATAAGAATTAATGTAAAAAGTTTCACATTTCTGCTTAATTTTTTTTTTGTTTGTTTCCTTTCACTTACATTGTTAGTGCTTTACTGTAGCCTTGACAAAAAAACAAACAAACAAACAAAAAACAAATTGAATTTACATTGACCTGCAGTGAGGCATAAACTATACAGCCTGTGCAATCAGGAAGTCACTTATTTTGTGGCAAGAGACAAAGATTCATTGCTCAAATAAGCAAACACAGGAAATTACAGCTTCAGAAAGAAAGAACAGAAGGTGTTCTAAGCTAAATCCTGTGCATGTGGCATGTTTAATCTCGAGCAGCACTATAAAAGAGAAACAGCGCTGCATATTTATGGGTCATCAAGGGCAGGCAGGGGGCAGTCATTGTGTGAATGATGTTCTTTTTGGATATTACAGGGGTGTGCAGATGGGGCAAGTTGAGAGGAGACAGGCTGGCAGCTTTACTGCAGGTTAGCATTAGGTTAAGCACTGCTCGCACTGCCCGAGGGCCCAACAAACCCAACCTCTGACACAAAACAGACTGATGGGATATTCCACTGTAGTTTACATTGCACAATTCTGATATGTTTTCCTCAAAATTCTGAGTCTACGAATTGTGAGATATAAACTCAGAACTGTGAGAGCTCAAATTCTAAAAAGAAAAGTCAGAACTGTGAGATATAAATGTGCAACTGCACAATTGGTGCGATTAAGAAGTTGCAATTACCTTTTTGAATGTTTTATTAACAAAGTCAGAATCACAAGATTTAAACTCAGAATCAAGAGAAACAAAGTCCAAACTGTGAGATAAAAAGTCAAAGTTTACCTTTTTATTCTGTAGCCGAAACGGATTCCATATGTTATAATGAAAAATGCAATAAAAAAGGACTTTATATCTCACACTTTTGGATCCAACTTTTTATATTTCATACTCATCCTCATTTCAAAACAAACTGGAAGCTATGCTTCATAAAAAAGCATGCACATTCGAACATATCCACACAATAACTTCCTGCTACACACAACAGGAACATGTGTCATGATGCGGCCAGACCCAATGCCATGTCTCCCACTTCCTTTACAACTGACTCGCCAATCATTAAAACAAACAATATGAGCCGGACCACAGCACTCTGGGATTGCTGTAACCACACAGCAAACCTACGACCATTAGCCACTGCCAGTTAATTAGTGTATCTCATGGTTAAGTTCTCCTGGGAGTGTCTCTATAATTAAAGCTGAAGGTATTGTCTCTCACAAAGGCATGTTTCATTTTCCTTATCTAATCTGCATCAAAAGAAAACCATAAAATGAACTGCAATGGAAATTTTCTGGGGGGGGGGGGGGGTTCCCCTAGTAGTTTCAGATCTCATTGTGGATGATTATTTAGTGCACAAAATTCCAAAGAAATAAAATGTTTAAATTAATAATTTTCATGAAAATGCAATAAGCTGCTTTGCCTCTTAAATAACTTATTTAATCCTTTTTTTCAACCCTTCCTCTCATCCTCCTGTCATACAAATAGATAAAATCAAATTCCACCCTATATTCTGAAATGTCGTGTTACTGAAACACAGTGGCTGACAAACACTGTGTCAGGTTGCTTTTACAATGATTAATCTTTTTGTGCTACTACACTATCATTTTAAATGAGGTTCCTGAATGATACATGCAAATCACGGTGGTTAAAATGCATGTGTAGTCTGTGATTATCCAAACACACCTAGATGTTCTGTTTCTCTTTTGAAAGGGTGCCATTTGCCTGCACATCTGTCTATGAAGCATACATCAAACCCAGTATCTCCTTTCACATTGCTTTCTCACAGGTGAGGACACCTTAAACATCACTGTAATATTAAATGACTAATCATTATTCCCCCCTCCATCCGAAACAGCTACTCAGCAAGAACAAACATGCACAGCTGACTTTTCCAGAGCTTCTGTTTTAGGCAGAAATGCTTGTTTTAAGCATGACACCATTACAAAAACACATCTGAGGAATTTAAACTGTTTCAAGCAATGAAAACGGAGAGTTTAGAGGGATAGTTTATTACAAAATGAAGATTCTTCCATCATTTACTCACCCTAACATCATTCCAAACTTGTATGACTTTCTTTTATAGAATACAAAAGATATTTTGTATTTCTGTATGGTTTTTGTTCATATGATCAGTCAACTGAACTTTCAAGCTTAACTTTTAGCCATTTTTTGAAAGAATTTAATAATTTTATTCAGCAAGGATGCATTAAATTAAACATAAGTGACAGTAAAGACTTTTACTATGTTACAAAATAAATAATATATTAATCAGCACAACTATTTCAATGTTGATAACAATAAGAATTTTTTCTTGAGAGCCAGATCAGCATATTAGAATGATTTCTGAAGGATCATGTGACACTGAAAACTAGAGTAATGGCTACTATTAAAAATAAAATAAAAATAAATAAATATATAAATAAATATATATAAGCAGTTATTTTAAATTATAGTAATATTTCTCATTTTACTGTATTTTTGGTCAAATAAATGCAGCCTTGATGAGCATATTACACTTATTTCAAAAATATTCAAAAAATGTTACAGACTCTGAATGTTTGAAGAGTGTGTACACATTCTGAAGGGCCCTTTCATCACAAACAAATGTGATATTCGAACAAGCCTGCCAAACATGCTTAAAAGACATGTTGTACATGGTCATAGTGGAGCTGTAATGTTTTAAGTAAAGTAACACTCAGTGACAGTGGAATGCAGAAATACGGTCAGTGGAATTCAGCTGCCGTGTTAACTTATCTTCTTGGCTTGTAATCTGTTTACACCGTGTCAGGCTGTTTACATTAATATCTTACAGAGAAAAAAAACCTTCAACATACCATTTATCAACCATTATCCCCTCCTACGTTTTTCAGTCACCATATGCTATGTTTGCTTTTTATGGTCATGAACTAGAGATGTTAATAGGACATTTCAACTCTATACTACTTTTATGATTCCAAACCTGAAATTCTCCAAAAGGTTGTGACAGATAGGTCTTCATTCACAGCTCATTCCAGTCACACAGCTGTGGTTCAGAGGTTAGATGGATCACACAGGTCCCTGATGGATAGCAGCTTTTTCTCTCTTTACACACTGTGGAATGAAGCAGATGGGTCAGCTCACATGCTACACAGAGCAGCCTCATTCAATCCCCATGACAAAGTTTTCCATGAACTAGCTCGATTACACATTTAAAAACCCATCAGTAGGCCCAAACGGCATCTGTGGATTTTTAGTCGCATTTTGTGGACAAAATCCACGGGATTCTGCAGAAATAGTATAAAAAGAGTACTACAGTTTGATTTAGAGGCTGAAAGCATAATCGTATTAGCCAAAATATTTACTAAACAAACACATGTAGGTGGGAAGATGTGTGGAATTTGATAAATGATGGGCATTCCAATTCTTATGAGAGCACTATGTGCCCATTACTAATTTCAAAATAATTGTTCTGGTTGAGAATGGAATTACAAACAAAGCATTCAAGCAGTGTTTTTTTGTTGGAGAGATCAACTAAGATAAAAACAAAAAAAGCATGATATGCATCCTTAAAAAGCAAAGTGTAGTTCTGGTGCTGCAGATATGTTCATCCAGACCTCCAGATGGGTGTGTGGCCCATTTATGAGTTCAAGTGTAAACACAGCTGATGCTAAAGAGAGAGCGAGAGAAAAAAAGAAAACTTCCTTCCACCTGTTTGGACTCTACTTAGACTTAGAACCAGCTGTAAACAACTATGTCTGAGGGGAAACCACATGCAGTAGACATCAACATACACAAACTGAGCAACATGCATGAAATCAGTTCAAAAGATGCAATAGTTCAGTTGAAACAAACAACCAAACTTCCTCAATCCACTTCGGATGCATTGATGACACTGTTTTATCCATCAGTACTGTTCCATGTCCTACACAATACATTTCACAGTCAATTTAAAATGAGAATTCAAAGTTTACTTTCTTAATGGATGTTCCTGGTCTTATGGTGAACAATTTATGGGTCCTACTGGTCTAATATGCTCTGAATCCACTGGTTTCAGGATTTTGAGATGCTCCTCTTGCAGTATATTGAGCTGGTGGCCATGCAGAGAAGTAGATGAAGGCATGTGGGGCGGCTAATATATAACAGAAGCACCACTTTCATCCTTTACAGTTTATTTTACGGCAAAGGTTTTCAGCACCAAAGCCCAGGCTGAGCAATGCAAGTCTAGGGCCGGTGCCAAGTGACAAAAACATTCCAACAGAGGAGAAGGTAAAATAATTGTGACTCTGGCTAATGCTAAGAGTTCGCTGCCTCCCTTTTGAAGAGGTCATGTGTTT
Source organism: Tor tambroides (assembly GCA_021397915.2). Taxonomy (NCBI): domain Eukaryota; kingdom Metazoa; phylum Chordata; class Actinopteri; order Cypriniformes; family Cyprinidae; genus Tor; species Tor tambroides. The sequence goes on from JAFVLL020010251.1 coordinate 70,462, forward strand.
CCATTCCATCTCCCAAAAGTCTCATTGGTTCTCTCTTCTCCAAATTTCTTCATCGTGCAATGACAAATTGTTTGCGTTTTCAGTCCAGCTTAATATAAATCACATATTCATACTTGTGATAGCTGAACTTTCCACTCTATTGCATTCTCTGGCTTTTTAATCCAAACAAAATATTTCGAAAGTGCTATGCGGTTCCGCGGAATCCAAAAAAATCCACCCTATTTTGGTAGCTGAATGGAATTAACACAGGAAAAGATGCTATCAGGTTAATTTTATGGACTTCTGAAACAGTTCCTCTATCCTTGTTATTTCAGACTTCTTAATCTGAACCGTCTACAAGGCTTCCATGAAACCCTACAGATATACAGCTGCTATCACATATTTCAAATACGTGCATTATGACAGGAAATGGAGGGGATCTTTTACAAATGAATCCAGCTTCTGGCCTTTGAAAATAAATCACTATCACAGTGGATATTAACACACACTTTCATTCAGAAATTTAATAACCATAATGTTTCAACAGGAATATTATGCTTGCATATGATAAATACACTGACCGTGCAAAACAAACATACCTTTTTCTTCAAAGCAGGTATCTCCAAAATCTTTATCTTCTGTACAACAGCACATGCCACAGTCAGGAATTTGGCAAAACAAAAACAGAAGTCTAAATTAAACGGATTTACAGTTACATTTCCTCAGCAACAACCCTATATATTATTTCAAGGCTATGTTAATTCCAGGAGAACAAGTATAATTAGGGCAGTCTGGAGTAAGCTGTGTCAGTGGTAATCTAGCAAAATGCATATAATTTGTCACATGACCATAAATTTAGAAAGAACTCATGATTGCTAGATGTTCATGAGAAAAAGGCTAAGCTTTTCTATGCTAAAAAATTGTTTCGCATATCAAAGAATTTTTTTTTTACACGGCAGCATAATTTATTTGTCATTTATTCAAATCTAATTTATACATCTAATTTATACACATTTATACATAACCTACATGTCTTTGACAAGTTTGACAGCTTGTTCTATCACTGAACAGCATTTGTTACTTCTCATTTCAGTTGATAGCACACATCCTGAAATATAATAAGACATATTACTTATATATCCCTCATTTATCCTTGCCAAGAAGCTTATCGCACTCTTTTTATTTGTTTGTTTTTGGGGGGTTTTCCAATTTTATAGATGCACGCTCACACACAAAAGTTATTGGGGCCAACTGAAAACCTTTAAAAAATAAAAAGGTCCCAGGGTCCAAAACATCATCACACAAACATGCTCCCAATGACAAAGGATGACCCCAGAGAAAATGTGATTATAACGGCACACTTTGAAGCTCTCTGGGTGCTCAAGGGACACTTGTGAAATCCTATTGTGTTATGGTTACTGCTGTTTCGTCATAGAAACTGGATTTCATTTCTATTGATTTCACAGGATTTCAGAATGATTGCCTAATTCCCCAAAGACAGTGATTTCACTAAACTTTGTGTGTTTTTGAGATGGGAGAAGGATTATAGTTTAATGTAAGAGTGAATTAAGAGAGCAGAATGTGGTATTGACATCCACTCGTCACTTCTGTAATGTATTGTTAACTTCTCACCAGAGTTATTTTTTACAGCCCATAATATTACACTGTAAAATCCAATCCAAGCCTTTTCAGCAGATGGCGGTTTATGGTGTTTCATATATCTCACCCAGAAAGAGTTCTGGCTTCTCCCACACACTCTCACATTGCACAAATATACTGCTGTTGAGTGTGTATATATACAACCTTTGGGGAACAAACTTGGCCTGCACTCACCAACAGAAGCGGCTGTTCTAACTCCCCCATATATACTTTATGGACATATATTTTAGATTTCTTGTCACATGCTTCCACAAGCATCACTACTATTGCTCATAGTATTGCTAGAAATATGAATGACACCATAAATCTCATTGCTATTATCTTCATAATCAACCAGACATATAATTTTTGTTTGGTGAACAATAAAACATGCAAAAAAAAGAAAAGAAAAAAAGAACACCTTAGCACCAACCCAGAAACACCACTAGCAATACCCCGGCAACCACACAAAACAACCATGTTAAGCAACATTCTAAGAACTTTTCTTATCAACCACATAGAAACCACCCAAAACACCGTAGCCACCACATAACTCCTTGGCAACCACCCATAACACCTTTCAACTTTTAAAACACCTTAGCAACCACTTAGAACACCCTAACAACACACTAAGACTCTTTCAAAACACATTAGTAATGACATAGAAACACCCTGGCAACCACCCAGAACACCTTAGCAACACATTAAGCACCTTAGCAACCACATATTTCCTCGCCAACTATTCAGATCACATTTCAACTTTTAAAACACCTCAGCAACCACATAGCAATACCCTAGAAACCACCAAGAACACCTTAGCAACCACATAACTCTTTGGCAACTACCCAGATCACATTTCAACTTTTAAAACATCTTAACAACCACATACCAATACCTTGGCAACCACCAAGAACACCTTAGCAACACGTTAAGCACCTTAGCAACCACATAACCACTTGGCAACTACTCAGAACACTTTTCAACTTTTAAAATACCTTAGCAACCACATAGCATTAATCTGGCAACCACCACGAACACCTTAGCAACATGTTAACACCTTAGCATCCACATAACTCCTTGGCAACTACTCAGAACCCTTTTCCTTTTTTAAAACACCTTAGCAACCACATAGCAATACCCTGGCTACCACCAAGAATACCTTAGCAACATGTTAAGCACCATAGCAACCACATAACTCCTTGGCAACTACCCAGAACACTTTTCAGTTTTTAAAACACCTTAGCAACCACATAGCATTAAACTGACAACCACCAAGAACACCTTAGCAACATGTTAACCCCCTTAGCAACCACATAACTCCCCGGCAACTACCCAGATCACATTTCAACTTTAAAAACACCTTAACAACCACATACCAATACCCTGGCAACCACCAAGAACACCTTAGCATCATGCTAAGCACCTTTGCAACCACATAACCCCTTGGCAACTACCCATATGTAATGTATTTTATTTTGCAGGGACTTGTTTCTCCAGGCTCAGTTGTGTGTGCCAGACCAACGGAATGGACTCTAAATTTACCTCCTCGGTGGTTGGCAAAAAGCAGGTCACACTGGCATCTCTGCTCATAAACTGTGACAAAAGAAGCCTTCTGTACTCCACCCTGGTTTCATGGCGGTGAGGCTGGGAGAGGGACAATTGCACCCTGCGACGCAGTTTGTCACTCTATGTGGTTTGGCCAAACCCAGACAGCTCCCGTCACTATTTAGCATTTCCCACATAAGCCCATGATGAGCATGTAGCAGTATCATTCACTGAGAGGCCAGAGAGGAAAAGCTTAGTAAAAATAGCTGTTTACCACAAAACTTCATAAGCTGCCATTCCTCTCTAGGCTGGTGTGTGTATATTATCAAACACTCTCTCTCTTTCTCTTTCGCTCTCCTCGGCGAAAAGGATTCCAGGAAAGTGGGAGTCACACTTCATAAAGTACATAAGAGGCAACAAACATTCAAACAGTAACAACTTATTTTCACCGAGAACAATATTCACCACGTCGTGCTTCAGAACAGGAAGTTTCACGCAAAGTCTGGAAGGATTGTCTGATAAGTCAGAGCAGTGCCAATACTGGAAGCAGTGATGAGTAACTCTTTCATAGAAAACACACACACACACACTGCTTTCTTTGTCAACGTCTGATATGCCAACACTTATCCTGTCCTATGAAGATGGGCTTTTCTAAGATTATGAGGTTCTCTGAAGTTTAGCTCTCTGATTATAGCATGTCGAGGGAGACTTTTCCAGCCACCCACACCAAAGCTCGCTTTAGATACAGAGGAAACTTAAATAATGCCCCCCTCATCTCTCGGGAGAGACCGGGGAGAACAGGAAGCAAGTACGTGGAAAAGCAGAGGACTGGAAATTCTTAGGCTTACCAGGGCGTTAATGGCCACACAGCAAGACTTGATTTCAAATGCATCTATAGACATCTGAGTTGTTTATATGTTTCAGCATTCTTGCATTAATTGCTGCTCATCAATTTGTCCCAAAACAAAAAGACTTCCTTGGAAACCTGTAGAACAGATGAAAGATCATGAAGACAGCAAATCATGTTTCACTTAATACAATATCCACTGTAAAAAAAAAAAAAAAGTTAAATTTACGGTAAAAAACTGGCAGCTGTGGTTGCCAGAATTTCAGCATAAAAAATAAGGTAGCTACATTTCAGGTTTTATGGATATAATGTTAATATACCAACCTATTGAAGTACTGAAATCGGTTCAGTACATTTGTAATACTCTGATAACCACCAAAAGCAGGTGGTAATAAGAAAGTCACATGATGAACCAAAGCTTATCACAAGCAGCTTTTCTACAAGTTGAGAAAGAAAATACTAATATATGCATAAGGTGCACAATGTCATTCACACAAATACTAAACACCGCCATGTTAACACACATGATACTGAAATAATGCAATAAACATTAATATAGCAACATTAGATGTAAGATAAAACCCCAATGAACATAACTGGTAAGAAAAATCTAAGAAGAAACATAGTTATTTCAACAACAAAAAACATGAAATGTGAAATGTAATGCAGGGAATTCTGGGAATGTCAATTTACGTTTTTTTCACTGCAAATTATACATTCTTTTTCACTTCCAAAAACTGTATTTTACCATAAAATTACATGAAATATCCATTACAGTTTTTCACCGTATATAGTAAGGGAACTTACTGTTAACCAATTAATAAGTTTTTACTGTAGCATTTTTTACAGTCTTTTACCGTTAAAATCACCATCATTTTTTACAGTAATGGGGTTAAGCTACAAGTATGAATGAGACATGAAACTGTGCATTTTATGCTAATGCATTGACACTGAAAGAGGGATCTAAGCCATGTTGAAGGACTAGAATGTCACATTTAAATTGGCTCTTTTGACCTAGCAACCACCCAAAACGCATTAGCAACAACTTTCCTAAGGTGTTTAGAACCTTTCCTCTTGCCTAGCAATCACCAAGAACTTTAGTTGCTAAGGTTCTTAAGAGTGCTGTTAAGGTGTTCTGTGTGTTGCCCTGGAATCCATTTAGAACACTTTAGCAGGACACTAAGAACCTCTCAGAACACACTGACAACCACATAGCAACACCCTAGAAACCACTCAGAACACTACAGCAACACACTACAAGCTTTTCAATGTTAAAGTGTTCAGGATGGATTCTTAGGTGTTTGGGAAAAGTTCTTAGAATGCTATTAAGGTGTTTCGGGTGGTTGCCAGGGTGTTGCTATGTGGTTGTTAAGGTGTTTGGTAAGGTTCTTAGTGTGGTAACCTGTCAATCACCCATAAGCAATACCATAAGAAACTTTCAGAACACCAAAGCAGCATGCTATTTTTTTCCCAAAACACCTTAGCAACTACATAATGTGTTTTATTGTCCACATTACAAATTTTGTCTAGCATAATTTGCTGCACATCAATTTGCCCCAGAACAAAAGACCTCCTCCTTGGTAACGTGGAACAGATGAATGATTTAAAAAGAAAGAAAAATCATGTTTCTTTCAACACAGTTTCCTAAGTGTAAGGGTTTTACCAAATGTGTTTTCTTCCCTTAAAGAAGAAAAATCAGTCATTCATCAGTTTAAATCAACAGTTCCCTTTGCACAGGAGCCAAAGGCAATGACAACAACAGGACATTGGTTGCCAGGACATAAAATGACAGGGGTGTGGCGGAACATTGCTTTCAACACATCTCATGGCAAAAACATTATTGCACACCAGCATTTGCCTGCCTTCAGTTCGAAAGGAATGTCGATGCCGTGTTTTGCCAAAGTTTGTTTCAACTCCCAGCGGTGAGAGGATTGATCCAGCATGGAGCTCTAGATGCCTTTCCTGCCATTCCTCACTTCCTCTAAGTCTCTCTCCATAGAGATGTTCCTGTATGAGGGAGGACAGCTGTTACAGTCGTAATCACTCTCTCTCAATGTACATTCATACACATACACACACTTTAGCCGCTTTGTAACCTCTGAGAGATTTGAATGTGCAGAGAGAGAGTTGCTGTTTTCCTGTTAAATAGGAATAATAACCAGGTTACTACTGTACAATATTAATCTTCAATCTGGACATTTGGACAAACGTCCAACCCTAAATATAGCTCTTCAGCATTACTCATCCCGCACATTTTGTGCTGTGGACATGAATGTCCTAAAACATACATACATACACATATATATATATATATATATATATATATATATATATGAACATAATCCTGTTTCATGCATTAAAAATACTCAAGTACAGCATCTTTTGACCAGTCATCTGTTTCTGAGATTGCCCAGAATTTTTTTTTAGAAAATTCCCAGATAGTCCTTGAAAAAACAAAAGTGAATGCTCAGGGTACTGAATACACTGACCATCCACTCTGACACACATAAATATGCAGTCATATAGGCATCCCTGTCCATCTCTCAGCTCTGGCACCCCTCACTGTTGACAGAGGAGACAAGGGCTCCCATTGAAGAGGTCACCCCTCTCCCCAAAACCAGATGTTCACAGTAAGCAGGCAAGTGCAGAAAGACAGCCTCAATCTCAGCCTGTTTTCAATTTCTCAAATACACAGAGACACGTGAAATAAGCAGACAGGACAAGAAAAAAAACGAAGAGAACGGAGGAAAGAGTGTACCTGGCCTGTGAAGTGTTCAGAAAGATACAGTTTTTGCAGGAATATGACTCATTACAAGAATAGAGTGCAAAAACTTCAATGCAATTTTTTTTAAAACTTGTTACTAGAAATTGTATAATATAATATATAGCATAATAGTTTATATGTTAAGTAGTTTTTAGCTAGTACAAAAAAAAAGTTTTAAAGTACTGCAATGAGTATTGAATATAAATTCAGTTTAATTCAAATTATGTAAAAAAAAAAAAAAAAAAAATTGTCCATCTTGTATATTTACGTTTTCACAACTGCAAAATTATGTATATGAAAAAAACGAGAAAAAAAACGGTAGATAACACAACTCACCTTGGTCCCTGTCAGTGATCTGAAGTTCTTGTTAAAATCTGCAATATCATACAGTGAGTCATCCTGAAGATTCTGTATGATCTGAACGTTTTAATACAAGAACACCATCTCAAACCATTCAGTTGTTCTGCTTCACGATTTAGACAGATGAAACCCTTGAATGATGCCGAAACCCTTGATATTTCGTGAATAAGGTTAATTAAAGCAACTGATTTTTTTTTTTTTTTTTTACCTTGAAACATCAGTTTCGAAATAATTTTGTCGGTGTACTGACTTCAAACAAGGCGAATGGCTTCGAACGCTCAATAAATGTCAGTTCTGTTTAATGAGCGGGTACGAAATTTCACTTAAAAGGGCGAATGGCTTTACGGCAACAACAAATGCACGTGTACAACCATCGATAGTAATTTCGACAGCGATATATTTACGACCGTGAATTCCAACAAGTAGGGGGCTCCAAAGTCCCAAAAATACACAAAACTACATACAGTTGCTGTAATTTTTACATTTAATACAGAAACAAACTTACATGAAACTTGTGGGCCATGGGGTTCTGGCAGATACAGGCTTAGTCCTTGCAGGGTGGCATATAAATCAGTGTCAAGTCTTTTAGGAAAGCAGTGAGAGCAGTCATATCTCATGCTCAAGGTCAAGGATACAAAGGCCTCTGAGATGGAGACACAGCAGGTTACTCAGCACGTCCTCCACTACAGCAGAAGGCTTTAAATGAGTCTGGATCTCATCCAGCGGATAATGGAATCAATGGGGCTCTCGGGTCGGATGGCGGATACTGCCCCAGAATGGGGTACTGAGGGGAAAAAAAGAGACAAGAATGGAATAGACAACAAAGATGATCCTCTCTGGAGGATCACGACTTAAATTACAGCTTGGCAACCTTCCTGATTCAACAGAGCAAGAAAACTATTACTTGAGGGGAATGTTCTCGTTTACACTTAAAAATTGGGGATTAGGGACTGTGAGCGAACACTGTGCATCATCATGTCATCATATGCGATTAATTGGGTACAAAAATGGTTGATAGAAATCAGTAAGGCCTTCAGACGTCAGACTTCACCCGAGAGACAACACACATGTTCTGCTGTCACTGAGACAGACTTGCAGTATTCAGGGAGTTACACAACACAAAACTCCATTGCTGCTCAGAGGGGGAAATAAACGTATCCTGTCATGAATCACCTGCATCCTGCCAAACACCAATGACTTGTACATACACTATATAGACAAAAGTATTGGGACACCCCCTTCTTTAGAACAGAAAAATGCACTTCCAAATCTGTGGCAACAACGATGGGAACATAATTCATGTATTTAAAAATTGTATTTCCATCTCTGTTGCAACAGTTTTGGAAGTGTCTAAAATGACTGTACCCATATGTACAAGTCATTGGTGTTTGGTGATGAGTTTTTGGCTCAAGGTCTGCATTTACAGTCACACCAGAGGTGTTAAACTGGGATTAGGACTTGGTTTTATGCAGACCAGTCAAGTTCTTCCACACTGACTGAATCAATCATTTTCTTTTTGAACCTTGCCTTATACACAGAGGCATTGTCATGTTAGAATAGAAAAGGGTCCTGTCCAAACTGTTGCTATAATATTAGAAGCACACAATTTCCTAGAATATCATTATATGCTTTAACATTAAGATTTGTACTCATAGAAATTAATAAAGTAGTCAAACCTGTTCATTAGAAGGAGGCGACCCAATACTTTTGGCAATATAGTGTATATATATATATACCAAACTAAATGTATAAAAAAAAAAAAAAAAAAAAAAAAAAAGGATTATATTAAAATAAATTAAAACATTTAAATATAACCAAATAAAATAAAATAAAATGTGAACCACTGCCAATTGAGCTTCATAAAGCTAGAATGGAATTATCATAAGGTTGGAAACTTTAATGTCTGCAGTACACAACAGCTTCCAAGCCCACACCAAAGCACTCACTACAAATGTCTCCAATTTAACCCCAGTGTCTTGAGTTAGCCAGCACTCTTTTCTGTCTTTAATGTGGGCATTGCTGTGAGGCGTAGTGGTTCACACATTTAATGGTGATTTTGAGTCGTAAAACTAGTGCTGAACCCCAGGGGAGCAGTAACATCATTTATCAAACACTTCAAATTTGCTTCATTAACCCCAGGCAGTCTGAGCCATTACGAGAGTCTTATAAAAGAGCAGGACTAACACATATTGCATTCTGAGGATGTTTTAACAGGAAATCAGATCATCAATAAAGGATGTCCAAAATGTGCTCTGGAAATCTTGCATGTAAACTCCCATGTGTTGTTTTGAGCACACTAGGGACAGGCACAGCGAAATGAAAACAAACAGCTGAGGAATTTGCTTTGTGAGCACAGTTTTGTTCAATAGCTCATATGGATGCCTTGTGTGCATCATGTGAATGTTTTTTTGCTGTTCAAAATCACTCAGCAATAGAGGACTCATGTTAAAGGAGTGATTCCTTTCAACATATGCTTTGAACAGATAAGTGGCTTGTAAACTATTAGGCTAAAGTTGGTTTTACAACCTTTGGGAGATGTATTTTAATGTGTTGGACTTACAGTATTTGCTTCAAACTAGTCAGGTCTTGATTAATACAGTTTGGTTCACACTGAAGCTTATTCTGGCAAATGAAACTGGCAGACATCTTAATTCAGGAGAGAAAAGTTAATAATGACCAGCAACCTTCGAGCTCCAACATCTACACAGAGATTCAGATGATTAATGAGCATAAATACACGAAGTGCTGGGGTAAAAGTCCTCTGCAAAGGGGAATTGTTGAAATTTGATGAGTAACTGATGAAAAGAACATTCAAATCAATAAATATGAGTCTTTTTAAACTAAAAGGTTAGTCAGTATGATATCACAATTAAACATTTTGGAACTGCTCTCAATACCACATCATCCAAACAAATACACTGAATTCAGATTGAGATGAGAGATCAAATTTTTATGGACATCTCTGCAAAAAGTCTTGCATGTCACTTCATGTCTACCACAAGAGGGCAGAACTGCACCTAAAATGCATTTGTGAGCGTTTTGTTCTCAAACTAAAAAAAAATACACTGAAAGCTTCACCTAAAATAAAGAGCCATTCAGAATTAAAATAAATTTTCAAAAAGGGAGTATTTAAATGAAATAAAGTCTAACAGTGATGTCATCAAAGAGATGCCTTGTTTAAAAAAAAAAGTGCTTTTAAATACTGTATTTAGATGAAAAATTAAATGTAAGAAGTCTTTTACACTTCAAATCACATAAAGGAACACAAAGTTTTCCATATCAAAGTTTATTGCTGACATGCATGTAGAGATTTGATGAAGTACAAAAATATGTCTTTTATACAAATTTGTTTTTCATCTCTGTACAATTACCCAGTTTATTTTCTTTGACACCATTCTAACCGAGCAGCTTACGACATCAAACGTTCAGGCTTTTGACCAGTTTCATCATGTTTTGTTTTACACCAATTTCGATTTTCCAGTTTTAGCAAAAGACGCAAAAAATAACAATTCTAAAGAGAAATCTCCCAATTTATGAAACATCTGCACAAAATGGCCTAAAAAGAAAAGAAAATTTAAGTCAAACTTAACGTTCAGTATCTTCCCTTGCAGTGTCTTTGTGTTTTTTGGAGTATTCATCATTTGCAAAACACCCACATCCACTCCAATTTCTGCTGCATCTTGTGGCACGTCTTGCTAATTAGAATCATGCACTAATTGCTTTGAAATTGTATACAGAGCTCAAAAAACGTACACTTCTCATGCTGCAGACAGAATTTGGACAACATGAAACTGTCTATGCAAGGGAGGGGGGAGTTTGCAGTCACTTGCGTAGGGGGCATATTAAAGAGAAGTATTTACTAATTTCTTTCATCTAGGTTTTGGGTACAGACTACACAACCACATCAACAGCAGCCATATTGCAATTGTACAAATTTGCTATGATATAATGGCTTTTGTGAGAACTCTACGTGGACCTAGGATATAGCCTTGAGGCACTCGTTTTTGAATATAAGGAAAAGACTTTGATTTGTTCACAAAAAGTCCCTCTCCATCAAGTCACACATATTATCAACTACAATACTGCTTTACAACCAAATATATTCACATTGAGGTGGGAAAAACTAATGCTTTCAATGGTGGCTTGTGTGGAAACATTGGTATGATTCTTCAAAATAATAATACCCTGCACTGGGTTTTGCACGATTGACGCCTATCCGCCATTACAATGTCTTTCACACTGGCCAGAGTGCGGTATCATCCTTATCTCACAAGATGAACTCTACATCGATTCTACATGTCATGCTAATGTGCACGATAATTTAGTTGACTTAAAATAGAGCTATGCAAAGTCAGTCTCCTAATTAGTGTAGCTTAATATACCGACAGGATTGTTGCAATAATTCAAGAATTAAAAAGAGGGAAAGAGAGACAATAAAACAAAACCTTCACTGAAGATAGAAGGAAAAAACGTGAGAGATCACAGCAATGCTTTTGAGTGATACATGATCTCTACATTTACTATGGCAGATGAATTAAAAACAGCAAATAAATTAAAAGGAAAACAAAGGTACGGATATACTACCAGGCTGTATGTCTTCAAAAGAGGAAATTAAAGTGGAGATTAAAAAGACAAGCCAAGCTGCTAGTCATGAGCTCAGAGATCTACAGTACTGAATGACCTTTTCATCTAATGACATGAGCGGAGCCAGACATAAAGGCATTGCAAACTAAGCCACAGGTCCACAGGTCGATGCAAGCCAACCGCCTAGTATACGAAGATATATTCTAGCATTAAAAGTACATATTCACTGCTCACGGTTGAGTTGAGAATCTGTTGATAATCTAAGGCAAGATATCCCACAGTTATGCTTTATACACATGGGGTAGCTTAAAACAGGACTGAAAAAAGTCAAATGACATTAAGAGTCTGTTTCCTTGCAATATTCTCACATAAGAAACAGATGGAGAGGAGTGAGTTTCATGGCATTTCCTTCCTGATGATCATGAAGCATTTAATAACCATACATGGAAATGAGCGGTAGGTAAAAGAACAAAAAGAAAAACAAAAAGAAACAATCCCCTATGCAATGGGTTTCTTTGTATCACTGTGGCCAAAAACGTTCCCTAGCGGCCAATCCTCAATCCCTGAGCTGCAGCTGAAATCTGTGTGGGGAACGAAAGCACCGGAGATGCAGGACATGGCAGAAGATGCACTTTGATGGCTTGGCATGCTATCAGAGGGTGAGCGCTCTAGACGGAGGGACACAAAAGGAAAGGAGGGCTTAAGGGGTGTGCTTACAGGGCTTATCTTGGCTTAGACTTCCACATGACTGCCGGCTCAGCCGCCCTGCTTCCTGACAGTTTCATCCCATCACCAGCTGTCCCGTACCACGTCTTTTTCCAAGCGCAGCCCTGTGATGAGGCCCTATGTGACACACATCGAAATCCACAAAAGTACCACCTAGCTCAGCTCTCGAGAGTCCGCTGTAGTGGCATATCACGTGATTAAAAGTACATTTCCGTTTGGTCGAATACACAGGAAGTGGTGGTCTTGCACTTTCTGCTGCCTTCTGATTGGATGAAAGCAAGAGGGGAGAATAACGTACCATATCGGCCGGTTTGGATGCCAAGTTATGCTTTTGGTTGTATGCATCCAGACACAGATGCTAGCTGCCAACAGAAACCCATTCAGATAGAGGAAGGAGAAACATGCGCTGCTATGATTTCAGTAATATGAGGTTTTTAGCTTTCTAACTTGTGATACTTAACATCTTCAATTGAGAAAAAAAAAAAAAAAGAATAATCTTACTTAAAATGCTACCATTTAGTAGAAGAGGAGGGGGGGAAGCTTATTTAGATTGTGAGGAAAAACCAATCACTGGTTTTGACACTGAATAGTTACACAACCACAATGCTAATGCTCTTGAGCCTGTGCTTGTCTCCCCTCAACATAATGAGTCCTGCTTTCATAAGAACGGAGAGCGTTAAAAACTGACTAAGAAAGGAGGAAATAGAGTGATAGAAAAAAAATGGTAAGAGGTAGATTTGCAGTCATAGATACAGATGGGAGCGGAACAGACAAACTGGTTGAGGGGAACAGAACAAAAGGGTTGATCATGTGATCCGAGGCGTTCCTGTAGAAAGTGCCGGGGGAGAGGCGGATGGAAAAAGGGTGGTTGTGTGTAATCTGCTACATGATTCTGTTGGGGTATTGCTGAAAATGTGTGTGTGTGAGAGCGTGTGTGAGAGCGTGTGTGTGTCAGATTTGGGCAAGGATTGGCATGGTGGAGGTGGTGTTGGTGGTCAGAGCCTCATTAGACCCGTGTCCAGAGTCTGTGTCCTGGGCCGATGAATGGAACAACAGAGCGCTGAGCTGTTCCTTGGCCCGTTTGTGTCTGTCAGACTCACGCTGCATGCTCACACACACACACTCACACGCAAACGTACATAAAAGAATGCGCCCAGTTCCGTGGCTCGCTCCACTGCCGGTGACCCCGCCTGCGGGCAGAATGGCGGTGCTACTTCCGGAGGAAGCGCTGGGCCAGTATTGCGGCATCCAGAGGGCTGATAGGTTGAGCGTCGTGGCCGAGGCGTCTCACCGGAGGCACGTTACCGAAATGCCTCTTGCTGAGGAAGTTCTTGGTCTCGTGGATAGTGTTTTTCTCTTCCGCCAACAAGAGCTGTTGTCTCATGTAGTTCTCAAATTCGTACTGAGACGACTCCTCTGTCACTTTTGCCTGGGGGGACAATAAAAGACTGTTTCAGCACCAGAAAGTACCTCATTCATGTTAACGCAGTTTAAAGAGGAAGCTTCTATTATTATTCATGATTCAATGCCACTTAAGGCATTACATATTTTGGTCCATATTTATAAGATACAAGTAAAATGAACATGTTAATAAGTCAGGTCATGCATGTTAAAGCAGTGGTTCTCAAACCTTTTTTGACCCCCGAGTCATCCTTTCATATTATTGTAACATCTACAAGTGGTACTGACCTCCTGAAGATGTTCGGGGTGGTTAAGCTGATCGTCTATGTCCGGAACCACTTGTAGAGGACCACTCAACGAGGACACAGATTGCCTATTTGGAGAAATAAAAAAAAATAAAAAAATAAAAATCAGTCAATGACAAATGGGAATTTTCAGATCAACAGCCAAGGGACCTTTAAACGCATGACTGAAAACTGCACTGGATTGCAAGAATGTGGCGAGACAACATAGCTGACCCAAAATGACATCATCTTATCAAATGAATTCCTAAGAAGTTATGTGAACACTGACAAGAAGTCTTGGCTAAAAATGGAACTATAAAGTTGATCTCAGTTCAGACAAGAGACGAAACGCACCAGGATGCGATGATGGCGCTCAGAGACTCAAGCACCTCGGTGGCAGTGAGCCTCTGCTGGGGGTCAAGCACCAGAAGCTTCCTGATCAAACACACTGTACTTTCTGATACCCGCCCATCCCTGCATAAACGAAACAGGCACAAAGAAACAAGTATTTACATCTGCAAAACCACTTTAGAGTCTTCATTTAAAGGAATAGCTCACTAAAAAATTTAAAAGATAAATTTTAAATCATTCCAAACCCGTACGACTTATTTTCTTCCATGGAACAAAAAAAAAAATGTATTAATAATGTACCAGTGACTTTTAGGCTCCAAAAAGGGCGCAAAAGCATCATAAAAATGGTCCATAGATCTTCTGAATCATACAACAATTATACATGAGGAACAGAACATTTTAGTCACAAAACAGAAATCTTGACATCCAACGTCATGTCATAAACAACATGAGTGTTTTTCATTTTTGGGTGAACTGTCCTTTTAAACAAGGGCCATCACAGCATTTGCCAGTTAACATTTTTCAACATTTGATTCATATCAAAGCACAGAAGGATAATGGAGAGACTTACTCAGGGATGGAGTACTCTGCTGCTTTGATCTTGCGGAAGAGCTCTTGAGGTATACTGTCGTAGAACGGGAACTGGCCGTAGAGCATGGTGAACAGCACCACACCAAGCGCCCACATATCACTGGGTTTACCACGGTATGGTCGACCTACATGGTTAAAGACGACATTATTTTGTTGTCAGAAACCATAAGCCCATAAAGATAGCACCAGATATATATGAACATGCCACCACTACTGAAAATTTCCTCAATTTTAGCTGCCATTACTCCAGTCTTCAGGTGTCTTGGTAAACGTCTTTACTGTCACTTTTAAATAAATAAATAAAAAAATCTTACTGACCCCAAACTAATGAATGGAAGTGAACATGTAAAACATGCTACCAATAGTGTAAAAAGTACCCCAAAACCTGTTCACACTCACTATACTGCTTTGCTTACCACCATAACTGGGCAGAACACAATGTGCCAGAAGAGTACGAATGAGTCATGGGAGCTTTTAAAAGAGGGGTTAATTGGGTAGGTTTCTGTTTAGTAAACCGTGTGATTTGTATGGTATATTTTACTGTAAGGTACACATACTCTGCTTTTACTTTGACCCTACGCATGAAAAAGCGAAAGAGGGAGACGAGGGAGAGAGAGTGAGCGATGGAAAAACAGTGAGAGCGAGAGAGAGCAGGAAGAGTAGTTCCTCTCTGCATGACTCATTGTGATGACTCACTGAAGCAGCTCTCCCTTTGTTCTGCTGTCACATTCGGCTGATTTACTCCCGGTTTCTTTCTGTCATTTTACTGTGAATGAAGACCGCAAACAAGAGTTCGACTGCGCCTCTATTTAACATGCATGCTCGGAATGCACCATCTAACCAGAGCCTACATCCACAGAGGTCTTGGGAAAAACCCCGAAAACACATGAAAGACAGTTCTGGAAAGGTGGTGTTGTTTGTTATTTTAGCTAGTAAGTCAACAAAACGAACAAGATTTAAATGCAGGGATCTTTAACTTTGTATAGTACAAATAGCACTCTGCATGCAAAGTTTATGTGACAAATACACATAGAACACAAAGAAACTTTTGGATAAAATAGACTAAGCATTTAAATGAAATTTCAGTATTAAATAAATTATACGCTTAAAATCAATGTCGCATCGCTTCATTTAAATTTTTCAATTAGTTGATGGCATCTCTGAATTAAGCAAAAAACTAGAATAGACTTGATGTCCGACAGACACGTGAAGCCTTTATGCACAGGTTTTTGAAAACATATGAATGTATTTACATACTTTATACATCATAAATGTCAATCCTAATCGCTTTGCAACGTAAAAAATCCAGAGAGGCATATAATTACATTTTAATTTGACTTAATAAATTACAATATGAGGGGAATAATGAGACATTTATTTTCTATTAAATAATATATATATTTTAGGAATATAAATGTTAATATAAACATTATTAATATAACTTTATCATATAATATTAAGGAATATTTTAGGTTAAATACAAACTAATCTCTATTGACAGAATTTGTAATGCACTGATTTTTTTTAATCTGCAAAAACAATACTGACTAGCCACTTTTAAGTTTGGGAAAACCAAAAAAGGTCACAAATGTTTTTTGTGTGTTAACTACTCAGTAGGGCTAACTGGACTGTGCTACATAAACGTTTGACACATAAGATAAACAGCGAGTCCCATGTACTAAAATTACATCACTTGAGTGAACTTCAATTCCACACAGAGGGAGAGATTGTTTGGAAAGATACACCTCGTGATACAACTGCTGTTAATTTGATCCGTCGCACTGCTGAGATCTGCTCGAGGCCATGACAACGAACTTAAGGGAAGAGTTTTGGTATAGAGTTGTTGATGAGCTAACAGGTAAAGTCTTGCGGCACACAACACAATGACTTCAATAAACCTAACTATTGCTCATCCATGCTGACGGTTTGTGACTGCTGTCCTGATTAGGGCCGTGTAGGTGGTTGGGTTTATGAGCTTTGATTACAGCGGTGACATGGAGGGTGAGTCATGTAAATCACACACATAAACATACACATACACACACACACACACACACACAGAAGCTGAATTCTCACCGCTCAGGACATCTGGGCTGATGTAGGCTGGACTGCCTCGCTGGTCCTTTAACAGATCTTCCTCACTCACCAAATGCTTGCCAAGGCAAAAGTTTGTGATGGTGATCCGATGGGTCCTGCAGCACACGAAACACCAATGATGTCAAAGAACAACCATGAATTCCCTGATGTGCATCTTAGTAAACATGTCAAGGTCATATTTTATCATAAAATCAAAAGGAAAAAAGAAAACTATATTTTGAATAAAAGAAAATTAGTTAGGACGTTATTTTTCTGATATGACCAATTAACTTATCCTTTAAAAAAAGACAAAAAACAAAACAAAACAAAACGGCTAGAGGGGAAGAGTCTGGTAACATCAGCCAAAATAATTTAACTAATATTTTTCCTTGAATTCTGTTGTGTAATATGAAATTAATAGACTTTAATATGACTGTGATATTCAATTCAGTCAAAGTGGGTATACATGTACACATAAAAACACACTTTACATGCATATCAAAACGAAACTCTAACTGTTGTTAGGCGAGTCGTGTTTGTATCTGTGCAAACATGCCTCTGATATTTTTGTCTGTCATTAAATCTAATCTGTGGCAAGGTGCCATTCTGCCTTTCCAGAAAGCAGAACCCAACATGACAGAACACACAGTGACTGCACTTGACAAACAAGTGAGTCACCTGTGGCTTCTCACAAGTTCAGGGATGACTAATCTTTGCACCTCAGAAAGGAAAGAACGACACTTTTTTTCATTGACAGGCATGCAATGAAAACAAGCACTCTAACATACAGATAGAAACGCTTTCACGTAAAAAAAAAAAAAATGCATTCACATTTACAATGAGCAAAACTAACACATCAGCTGACAGAGCCGAACTGGGGGACCTCCAATCTGAGAATTCACACAGTCACAGCTGTAATCTCCCTTCACTAAAAACAACCTCCACCAGTACAGCTACATCTCTCAGCTACATCCTCTTTTCCCATGCTTCCCCAGTTACGCTCTCACTTTCACACCCTGAAAGCGACTGTCACACTTACGCCTAACAGCTACAAACAGGCCCGTTCCTGAAGCTTAATTTTTTTCCCAGCAGAGTTTCTTACTGATTTAAAGCTGATTACCATCTTCATTTAAAAAGGAGGGTCATGATTAAATTAGATTAGAAGAGAAAAGATATTAGTCATTAGATATTAGATATTAGTCAGATATTAAATTACTTTTAACGTTGCATTAATTTATCAAATGCAACAATATTTTTATGCATGAATTGGATCATCTAAACTCCAGATGGCTCACACTAAAGGACAAATTCTAGATGATTCAGTAAAGTTTATGTGGTTCAATGCATTTGAACACAAAAATAAATTCAAAAGTTTTGTTTAATGATGGTTAGATGAAGCAAACTTGTGGTGTCAGCCATTTCAAATGTACCTGTTCCTAATGTCCAAGGCATTTGTGTTAAACGCTGCGCCCCACTAGTTTTCATCTTCATAATAGTTTTAGCCTTGATATAAGCTTTCGTCTGGCTTCATGACCATGCGCCTCGGTTCCCGAGCGAAAAGAGTCAGCGAGCGTTTCTCCTCAGGACATTCTCATTGCTCACTCTCCTCTTCCTGCTCATGTGAAGAGACCAGAAGACTCCCGGTCTCTCAGTGCAGCTAAAATTAGCCCCTGTTGATGGGAAATTTAAATGGTTTAAACGCAAGAGGAAGTCTCGATGCCGAAATCCGGTCAGAACTGCCTCTGATGGGTGAGGTTAATGTGGGATTTTGATGCACTTGTTTGGTACTGGAGTTCCTATGCTTGAGCAAGCAGTGTTGTAAGAGGAACAAAGCTAATAGTAAAAGCAAATGTGCAGATCAGGCAATTTGTTCACTTTTATAGAGTCTTGACGGTGACAGCCATATGGTGCTCCCTGATGAGCAGAGTTGTGTAAGTTGTGAAGGAGGGAAAAGAGGTATGAAGCAATGGCAACAAATGCTTGTGAAATGTGAGAGAAGCTTCTGCACTACAGGCAGTTATTGACAAAATGCTGAGGATAAACAATGTCTGTACAGGTCAATTAAGACCACCAGATTAGTTTTTGAAGGCCCAAGCATCTTGTCAACAAAAAAAAAAAAAAAAGAGAGTGTACATGTCATGGACCACTTATGACTAATACCAAGTACTTTCCATTCCACCCAAAGCCAACAGTCTGCCGACTGGGCAGGGTCACACAGACAGTAGGATCAGAGGGGTATTTGGAGAGTCAAAAAGAGAGAAAGAGAGCGAGCTCTGCCAGCGTTACGTGAGTGTGACTCAGCTCTGAGCTATGGATCCTTTGGCAGAGGGCTGTATTATCTCCAGCTGGGACACAGTGTTCTGCTTTCTTGCTGAACTGAAGCAGACAGACCAGACTGCTCGGTTTCATCACCATAGGGTCCAGTGACAAGTGTGAGTACATGTGGATGTTTTCTTTTTTCATTCAACAATGATATACCGGCTCGTGCCTGTCCTTTTAATTGACTCCCGTAAAACGCTTGACTCAACAACGGCACATGCAAGATATTAAGATAAAAATTTTTTTAAAAAAAATACTGAAAAAAAAAAAAAAACAAACTCCAGGCATAAATGCAATGAAACTTTGCATGAAATTTTGCATTACATCCTGGTAGTTTGTGTGTTTTATTTTTAGCCTAGCTTTATTCCGAATTTTAATCCACCCAGTGTATTTGACGTTTGCTTTCCTGTCACTTTTTAAATCAACAGGACTAAAAGAGAGAGGAAGGGGGACGGGAAGTGACACAATCTCTCCTCACGCAATACTGCACTGCCACAGCTCTGACATTTACCTTATACCACATAAATTAGAAGTACAAAAACCAGCTTTAGTAATTGGTGGGCATGTACGGTATGTCTATAAATAAACTCCAAAGTGCAGCCCACCAAGTTGTCAGGTGCATTTCTGAGCAAAAACCACAAAAACAACAACCACTATGACAATGCTCTTCCTTGAATGTCTATTTGTACACTATCATTCAGAAATTTGAGGTCTGCAAGGTTTTTTTTTAATGTTTTTGAAAGAATTTGCTTATGCTTACCAAGGCTGCTTTTATTTAATCAAAAATTAAGAAAAAAAAACTAATATTCTGAAATATTAAAAACTGTTGTTTTTTTAATATTTTCTATTTAATTATTTTGAAATTTTAATAATTTACTCCTGTAGTGGAAACCATAATATTTAGCAGCCATGCTGCTTAATAATTTTGAGGAAACTGTGAAACTTTTTTTTCAGGAATCTCTGATAAAATTTCAAAAAGCCATTTCATTTATTTAAAATAGATTTTTTTAAACATTGAATGGTAGTGTAGTCAGAAGCATGGTAGTTGCTCAAAAAAGAAAGAATTATTTACTGACAGAAAAACATCAGGTTTTGCTTGCTGAGGGCTTGATGAAGGGGTTAATGGCAAAAAAGTGCATAATGCACACCTTCAATTCAATCAGCCAGTACGCAAGCAGTACAGTTGCCCATAAAGAGACAAGGAAAGGAGAGAAGATAAAAGAAACAAGCGCCACTCCTCATCTCACTACACATGCCACTGAGCTTATATGGTGTGACGGGTTTCATAATTAGACAAGCTTTGCACTTATGTGACCGAACTACAATATGCGAGAACTCAGCAGCGAGCAGCACATGCTGGCAAATGTGACAGGCAGAACTGAGGATTTTCAATTAGTGAGTCTCTCGTTCCTGGGGACATTTGAAATGGCAGAGACAACAGAACTGTGGTTAGAAGTGTACCCGTTCCACACACACGGCAGAAAACACACAAACGCACGCGGGGCATATGGTGTTTGGAGAGGGTCTTTATGGATGAGGGATTGGGAATTCCGCTAGGCCTATCCGATTCACAATGCTTGCCGACCTCAGATGCCTTCAAGCCAGCATGTGCTGTTTCATCACCTGCCCGCCCCCCTTCCCTGGCTCCATCATCCTCTCCTTTTTTCCAGGGAACGAACCAGGGGCACGTTCCATGCCTACTCGTTTTAACTGGGATAGCTTCCCACTGCTCACTCCCCCTCCCTTTTCAGCCTGTGGGGATGAATCACACTCTCACTAAGAGCTCAAGAGGAGAGAGGTCAATGAGGCCAGACGGTGCTCCATGAAACCCCAACAGAGGGCT
>JAFVLL020010253.1:0-34207 GCA_021397915.2 Tor tambroides
TAAAAAAAAAAAAAAAAAAAAAAAAAAAAGCCTTCCACAATTGCAATATCACAGACTACGTCCTAAATCATTTTAAGTGAGCGAATGCTTGTCTGAAGTGACCTTTCCTTGAATAATTTTGTTAATGGACCTCTACGGTGAATAGGCATGTTTAAAACATGAGTTCATTTAAAGTTTTTTGGGTTTTGATTTAGGTTCACTGTGTCTCTGTGGTTGCGGAAGACTTACGACATTGAGAGGTTACCATAACAAAACCCTTCAAAGGGGACATTGATATTCGTCTGTGTTTTCCAAAAGAAGTACCTGCGTGACGTTACTGTAAGAAAGATGGTAAAGCCATCATCAGAGAGTTAGCTTGGATATTTGGCGTATCAGAGTGCGAGGAAGAGGAAAGTATGAGGATTAAACACAAATGAAACACAGTGTGTAATCTTTGCAGAATTGTGGGATTGAAAATCGGCCAGCATGACAAAATTCCCCATCCTTTATGCTTCATAGATGCACTAATACCTCATTGAAAATGGCACATGCAATCAATCAAAAATATTCTGCTAGGCCATTAGATGGTATCAGGTGATGTCTTGGCCTGTGCTGCTACCCAGGAGGCAAAGTAAAGAGCTGGAAACCTGAATATTCGAGGATATTTTGGATTTTTTTAGTTTCATCGTAAACATTTACATTACCTTATGCATAACTACATCCAAAAACCATAAATGAGGTGCAGCGGTGCCCAACATTCGGTGCCTGGAGTCTCTAATTTAAAAGAGATGCTCGGCCCATTGGTGTTAACCCAGGTAAGCATGACTTTTTTATATACTTTAGCAGAAATTAGAAAAAAAAAAGGATTACAGTAAATCTAATAAATGGAAAGAAGGTAACTTGTGGTTGGGAGTAGAGTCCAGGTTGCAGTCCAGCCAGGTCAGATTTCACCACCACAGACTTGTTATCCTTCTGCAGGTCTGAATGTGCCTACTAGACCCAGACATTTGTTCTTTTTTTATTTTCACAGGATTTGCAGAAAACTTTAACCATTTGTCAAGGGAAAAATATCAAGCCTGTCAAGCGCTCACCTAATCAGATGCAAGGTTTCAGTAGTTTAAAACGCTGCAAACTTTTCTTTCTTTCTTTGTTTTATGCATTTATTAGTATGTATGCATGCACACCATGTTTAGTGAAGGAGAATGTGCTTGCCAAGGCAGAATAATGTTGGCATGCTGTGATTCAGTACAAACTTCAGGCCTGTTTTCTACAGGTGCTGTGACTCCAGGCAGCATTCAGTGCTTTACAGTAGCTGGCATGTGTTCCTAACAGGGCTGTGACATTCAGATTGGAATTTTATAGAATGTCTTTGAAATTCAATTCCTGAATTAGAATTGAGGTAGCAAACAGGATGCACAAATTTAATCTGAATTAGCATTCAATAGAATTTAAATGGAATTAAATTTCTAGACATGTATATGTGCTGTAAGTGTAGTTTTTAAGAATACATTACGTAGTAATGTAGTAGTACGTGGTAGTAGTATTGAATGAATACATGAATTACTTTTATCTATCTATCTATCTTTCCCCCCACATAACAGATAAATCATAACAAATGAATGAATGAATAAATAAATATAAGGTGAAATGCTTTATGTCTAAATTAAAATGCTGATTAAACTGATGGCTGTTAATTAATTTAAAAGCATTGAACTTTAAGTTGAAGTTTATAAAATAAGCATCAGGTAAGGGGGAAAAAATGGTCACACTTAATTCAGTTCTCACTATTAACAAACCATGAACTACAGTTTTTGCCTCAGTAAACTCCTAATTTGCTGCTTATTAAATAGTCAGTAAGGTAGTTAAGTTTAGGTATGGCGTAGGATTAGGGATGCAGAATATGTGCTTTACACGTACTAATAAACAGCTGATATGTTAATAATAGGCATGCTAATAAGCAGCTAGTTAATAGTGAGAATTGGTCCCTATACTAAAGTGTTACCAAAATATTAGGGAATCAATAGGCATAATTTGTTAAGACTAACCATCTATTCGATGACTATTTAGGTTTTCATTACATCTGTAAATAACTCATCAAACCTTCATCTGTAAATAGCACATATGCACATTCACAGTTCTGTCTATGGACATTTTCTTTTCTGTATAGTTTTATTACTATTGTCATTTATACTTTATTGTCTATTCTCTTTATTATTAGTGTTTTTATTACCTTAATTATATGTATGTCTGCACTATGTTTGTACTTTGGAATCTCCTAACACCAAGACAAATTCCTTGTGTGTGTAAACACTTAAAATGTAAGTTTAATCAATTGAAATTTAAAATAAGCTTAAGTTTAATCACAACCTATAATCCCTGCAGTTAATAGTGTTCACCGTTAACTAACTGCATGATTTTCTCTATACCACTAATAACCTACTCCTAAATATATTGTATAAACTTCCAATTTTCTGTAAAGCTGCTTTGCAACAATTTGTATCATGAAAAGGGCTATACAAATAAACTTGAATTAAACAGACTTGGCAATAAAGCTCTTTCTGATTCTGATTTCAATTTAAATTTCACTTTTTAAATCGACGATTCCTTTTCCTGTCGCTCCAGTTCAGCTTCCTGTGGAGTTTGACCGGTGTATGCGTTCTCAGTTTTGTGCTACCCTGTTGTCTAGTAAACAGAGAGCACAGCACATTATTCACTGGAAGGATCCTGAAGGTCAGAGGCTTATTGTGAAATGACTCATGTTTTACTCCTCAGATGTTTCACATTTCCCTCTTTGATCAAAGTGAAATGGAGCACTGTTGCGCACCTCTCCATGCAGCGCTTCACAAAAGTGTGCTCGGAATCCCGATTATCATCTAAACAAGCGGCCATTAGCTGGTGGAAAGATTTGCTGTGTCTCTTTCTCATCTTCCTCCATCGCCCAACAAACCTTTCTGAGGTTTCGCCTCCTGTGCAATGTCTTCCAAGACTGTGTCAAAATTCTTTCGTGAACAAAAAGCGGTTCAGTTTCCTTTTTTGTGTGTGTGTGAGTGTGCAGCGAGCCAGATTGGTAAAGCATGACTCAACAGGGCTTTAGAAAACATTTCCATGAAAACATTACAAAATAAACCAGTAGCTCAGGAGAAGACTTTCAGACAGAAGCAAACATGGGATACAGTAGAAGGACATTAAATATTTATGTAGCACATCACAGTCGGCCTCAAACACCAACCAGTGGGTTCTGATTCTGAGACTGAAAGTGTGAAAAATAAACACTTCCTTTATGAAGACCACACTCACCAGTGTATTTACAATACAGAACAATGTATGCATACAGAAAGCCCACAATATACAGTACATACATGCACTCAGTCTGACGAATAAAGAGTCTCTTATGTATATGTATGTATATACAGTACCGTGCAAAATCTTAGGCCACTAGTATTTTCACCAACAAAAAATGGTTTTAAGTCAGTTATTTCTATCTTTTGCTGTAGTGTGTCAGCAGGAAATAACAGTTTACATTTACAAACATTATTTTTGCCATTAATTGTAATAATCCAGTAAGATTTTTGTTTGCACAAGGAGTCTGACAACAGCCAGTGCTCCACTCAGAGATCTGATCTGATCATCATCCAGTCTGTCTGGAATCACATGAAGAAACAGAACAAACTGAGACAGACTCAATCCAGAAGAACTGTAGCAACGTCTCCAAGATGCTTCCAGAGACCTACCTGCAAAGCTCCAGAAAAACTATGAGCAAGTGCACATGGGGCAAAAGCTGTTTTAAATGCATAGTGTGCTCACACCAAATGTTGATTAATTTAGTTAATAGAAGTTAATTGATAAATAAAATCTATTTATGGCATAGCATCCTGACTTTACAGCATTTTTACCCAAGTGCCTACAACTTTTCACAGTACTGGAGCTTTGCAGGTAGGTCTCTTGAAGCATCTTGGAGACGTTGCTACAGTTCTTCTGGATTTAGTCTGTCTCAGTTTGTTCTGTTTCTTCATGTCATTCCAGACAGACTGGATGATGATCAGATCTCTGAGTGGAGCACCGGCTGTTGTCAGACTCCTTGTGCAAACAAAAATCTCACTGGATTATTACAATTAATGGCAAAAATAATATTTGTAAATGTAAACTGATATTTCCTGCTAACACACTACAGAAAAACCATTTTTTGTTTGAAAATACTTGTGGCCTAAGACTTTTGCACAGTACTGTACATGAGAATGTTACATACTAATTATATAAAATACTTTCTTGTACTTAATATTCAGAGTAATTCATACAAGACATGTATGCAAAATAAAATCATCCAAAAACTTCTGCGCCAAACCTAAACCTGAGCATAAAGTCGAGCACCATACACAAACCCTAAACCTAATCCTTATTTTAGTAGAAAAGTAATATGTTTTGTTGGTATCTTATGATTCGAATGTCAATTTTAGTCCGGAAAATCACTGGAGCATCGAGAACTGTATGTGTAGTTTTTAAGAATGCATTTAATTTTTATTGGACAATTAAATATGAATTTACATTTTTACCTTAAACACAACCTATGGAGATATTACAGGATGTTAGAATTATAGTGATTATCAATTATATAATACAATCAACGATTAAAATGGCACAATAAATATTTGTTGGCATTTATGCATTGCATTAAAATAACTAACATTTTAAAGTCCCAAAATTATGATGCCAATATTTATTTTTAGACAGTTATTGTGGGGAGGGGCATTTTGTGCTTTATTTTGTGGTATTTTTCTTGTGCATATATTTTAATTTGTAAACTAACTAACTGAATAAATAAAAACTTTAGAATATGAAGAAAATTTGAGGGATTTTAAAGACGAAAAATATGCACTCTATATGATATTTTGCCTACATCACAATAATAAAAATCATAAAGTTCAACTGTGTACAGATAAATGCTAAATGCATAATCTAATATATTGTAACCAAAGTCAGGTAATGCATATTTTTATTGATCAAATCTTGGAAAGTATGCATGACTAAAAGACGTTCCAATGATTTAGAGCATTTCAAGAGTTCAAGTTCAATCCATATTGTTCATTTTATACCTGGAATCCTTGTAACTTTGCATATATCCCTGTTCCTGAACCCATGAGACAGGAATTCTGATGAGCAATTTGACATTTTCTACAAAAGCAACAAATCATTCAGCAAAAATGTGGAAAAAATCCACGTTTAAGCATGCATTTTTTTCCTATTAGGCATCTAACTTTCATGCCACCTATCACCGCTGTGTTCAGTTAGAGCTGTTTCTCTTGCATCCGCATAAAAACAACCAGCACAAACCTTATAATTAAGGATTAGAACTGATCTTGTTTAAGCAATTATTATTGTTAAGGGGCAAAATTAGACGGTACTTTGCAATTTCTCAAGAGTTGGCCCATGTTTACATGCGTTTGGTAAATTAGACGTGGTATTAGCAGGCGTAAGGTGTGGCTGCGACGCTGAATTGATGTACAGACCTGTACAGAGCATAATTAAAGGCTGCTCAGTTACTCAGTGAAATGTGCCAATGTCTAGGCTTGTAATTTAGGCTTGTTTTTATTTCAGATTTTTTTTTTTTTCTTCTTCGCACATTCAGGTTACTGACACAAACCTCCACCAACAAGCACAAACAGGTGGAGGGAAATTTTTTTTAAATTAGCATGCAGGGGCGGAGGAACGTCCCCTCCAACATCCCCTTCTCCACACTTCTGGAGACATGTGCAAAAGGTCTGGAAAAATCAACGGCTTATTTTGAAAGTTATTTATGGGAATCCCCGAAATTGCTTCTAATAGGTCTGTCTGCAGTGTACCTGTCATTCTTTGGCTCGATATCTGACTCCTGGGTGAAACGGTATGAGCCAAGGCCTGCCTAAGACATGAAACATAATGCAATGCCTGGATCACTACAGCTATACTGTATGAGAGGGGTCTAACATTTCATACCTGGGTCATGAACAGGACATATGTGCATAACATAAACAAATGGAGTTACCAGTGCATTTAATATGAAACAGCAATTAATAGTTAAATACATGCAGTCAAACCAAAATTTATTTAGATACCTTCAACATTTCTCACATTGTCACAGTTTATCCGCTATAGTTTAGAAAATGGTAATAAACTATGACAAGTACTCAAGAGTTAAACTGTGTCAGAACAAATTGATCTTGATAATGTCAGATAACTTTGATAGAAAGGTATGTAATAAAACATGGTCAGGTCAAAGTGTCAAATCAAATTTTTGGTCACAAATGTTTATCAGTTTTACTGGTAGTCCACTTTATGAATAATTGTTGGGTATAATATGCCACAGTTTACTTTATTTTGCTATCCTTACTTACATAAATCAACTATAGTGTCCTGCACCCACTAGTAAAAAAAAAAATATCAAAAATTATATCTGGTGTCTGAATAATTTTTGGTTTGACTGTATATGTATATATACAGGACCAAGTAAGGACCAAACATATTGCATACCTTGGTTATGAAAAAGAAATATGTGCAAAAAGAAGAAGAAAAAAAGAATTTGCTAGGATTTGCTACTTCATTTAACATTCATTACAATTATGTTTAGTTATTCCATTTAAACTCAATTTATAATAATAATAACTTTTCAAAGTTACATTTTACAAAATATTAATTCAGCTTTTCTACTTCATTATGTCATGTTTAATTCAATGTGTTACTTACTGTTTCTTTGTAATTAATTGTGAGAAAATTATTTTAAATAAATCCAATAACACTTTACTTGAAGCCTTACTTTTAGAATGTTATAAAAGTATTCATAATATACATTGTAATGCATTATATATCTTTTCATAAATAATTGTAGCCAAAATCAAAATGCATTGTAACATTTATAGATTCCTTGTTACATCTGAAATGGGTTGTTTGTCATGTGTTTTGATGCATTGTACATTCTAAAGGTATAACAATAAATAGATATGATAGATAAGTGTTACAGTGTATAATAACTGTGGTTGTTAGTCATACTGCATTTTTATAATGCATTGCAATTACGGTAGTAATTAATGCTTTGAAAATGCTTTTATAATGCATTATAAAGGCTTCAAGTAAAATGTTAACATAAATCCTACACCACTATTCTTACAGAAGTTCTGCTTTAAAAAAAAAAAAGGTTTGTTACAAAAGAAGCTGAATTGAGTTGTTCCTCAACATTTTGTCTTCTGAATGCAAGGATTAGGGAAGTGTACTGTTTAGTTACATTACCGGTCAATTTAAGTCTCATTTGTATACATTTCACAGCACTCTGGCAAACAGGTTTACAGTTGCAGCAACATACAGTCATGGAACTCTTCAGAATGTTTTTGGTCCACCAATAAAGCCGCGGTATTGAACACAAGCATGTCTTTATGTTTTCCCTCTTCCTATACATAAATACTGGCTATACATGATATACATTTATGGATTGAGAAAGATGGAAAATGTTCTTCACCCATACAACAACTGTTAGTAAAAACATCATGCTGACATTTTTTGACCAACTACAGCCAATGAAGTGAAAGGTTGAGCTGTTCTTTTGTTGGCATGGCACGTTAGTGGTTAATTTCATGGAACTGAGGTCTTTTAGACCAAAGTCTGCTGAATGTCTCCTTTGGAAATATTATGTTCTGTGTCAGCATTCGTTATACTGCAGTAGGAAAATGTTCTGTGGTGATCTGATTGTTAAAAAAGTTAACGGCTCTGAAACTATTGTCTGACTTGAGCAGTTGATATTAAACCAGGGCTAATATGACAATATGCTATGATAATAAATATAATATAATCATAAAGAAATGGTTTCCCCAAAAATGAACATTTGCTGAAAATATCTTATGTAGTATTGCATCACTTGCTCACCAGTGGATGCTCTGCAGTGAATGGGTGCCGTCAGAATGAGAGTCCAAACAGCTGATAAAAACAACACAATAATCCACAAGTCATCCACACCACTCCAGTCCATCAGTTAACATCTGGAGAAGACAAAAGCTGAAACAAATCCAGCATTAAGATGTTTTTAACTAAAATACGAGTCCATAATCCATAATAACGCTTCCTCCAGTGAAAAGGTGATCTGGTCTGAATCAGGAGAGAAATCTGCACAGATCAAGCAGCGTTTACAAGCCAAAACAGCTCTAAACAAATATGTGGCTTAATTATGATGTGAGAGACAACAGGAGATGCACTTTTTCACTGGAGGAAGTGTTATTATGGATTATGGACTCGTATTTTGACCAGAAGCGACAGTTAAAATGTAAAAAGTCTTAATTATAGATTTGTTTCTTACAAACATGCAGAATTTGTCTTCTCTATATCTTCCCTACTATTTCCCTGTCTAAATACTGTAAAGCTGATATAAAGCCACCCAGCTTTATATCAAGCTGATGTAAAACTGCTTTGACCCAATTTGAATTGTTAAAAGCACTATACAAATAATAGTGACTTGACTTGACTTCTCCAGATGTTAACTGATGGACTGGAGTGGTGTGGATTATTGTGATGTTTTTTATCAGCAGTTTGGACTCTCATTCTGACGGCACCCATTCACTGCAGAGCATCCATTGGTGGGCAAGTGATTCTACATCCATTTGGGCAATGCTAAATACATCACAAAACATTTCTGCTAGAATAATTGGAATTGTACTCATGAATGCTAATATACAGTAAGTGCAATTAAATTTTCACAAATATAGCTCAACAGCTTTTTAGTATAGTGCATGGCAGGAAAACAAAAATATCTGCATTCCTTCTTTTCTCTTGCTTGCTTCTTAGGTCTATAATAAACCTGGCATTATATATTAGGAATATTGTTGGCTCGTTGACAAATTGATTTTGATCTTTTCTTGGATAAAAGCATCTGCTAAATGCATAAATAAAAATGTAAATCAATGTAAATATAGGATATGGCTCATCTAAACCGAATGTGAATCGGAACTGTTTTTACAAATGCATGTTCAAATAAATGAAATAAATGAATTTGAATTTGGAGTAGCACCAAAGTACAAAGTCTGGCCTTCACTGTGCTCCAGGCGTTTGCTCTGTTCTAGCCTAAATAAATGATAAATGAGGGCTTTCACACGGCTGGTTTGTGCTGGCGCTGGTACATCCACTACAGCCGCGCTAAAACGGCCTGATCGGCAGGAGATGAAGCTGATGAGAGACGAAGCGTGGAATGAGTGCAGTAGAAGTTGTTTATATTAAAAACCTATTTTTAAAGGAAA
Source organism: Tor tambroides (assembly GCA_021397915.2). Classification (NCBI taxonomy): domain Eukaryota; kingdom Metazoa; phylum Chordata; class Actinopteri; order Cypriniformes; family Cyprinidae; genus Tor; species Tor tambroides. The sequence goes on from JAFVLL020010253.1 coordinate 9,228, forward strand.
CAAAAATCATTATTTTGATGCACAAACCTACAGCATGACTTCATATAGACCCTGTCGGTTAGCAACAACCTCTGCATATCCACACAATTAGAGTCATGTCCTTTAACAACGGTCATGTTGGTTGAGAGGAGGATGAGGAGGAAGGAGAGAGGGAAAAAACTGGAGTAATGGGAAATCTGTCTGGCGTGGGTGTTTTGACTGCAGTCGGATTTAGGGCTGTTTTCTCTACTTTCAGACATAATTTAGCTCCAACACCAGCCTGCCGCCGCTGCCGGTGATCAGTGGAAGTTCATCTGCTCATGCGCCGCCTCTCCTTCACTCGTCCACTTTCTGCTGTTAGTGTGAATTTCAGCTGCGCAGCTGGTCTGAGATCAGTATAAAAAGTTGCTGCTGGCAAGCAGGTTTTAATGCAGTTAAAACAGAAAAACAGCCTAACACATTGCAGAAATGCTTTTCTTGTTTCCAGCCAAAATATCTAAAAATTCTTAAATCAAGAAAGATTTTCTAGACTAGTAAAAATTGTCTTGTTTTCAGAAAAAAACAAACAAAAAAAACAAGTCAAAATTAAGTGAGCATTTGCTTGAAACAAGCAAAATAATGTGCCAATGGGGTAAGCAAAATATTGTTGTTTTCTGTTTGAAATAATATTATTTTGCTTGTTCTAAGCAAAAACAAGACAATTTTTACTAGTCTAGAAAATCTTTCTTGATTTAAGAATTTTTAGATATTTTGGCTGGAAACAAGACAAAAAATCTAAGTAAGACAATTACAGAGGGTTTTGCAAGAGTTTATGAAGAAGTGGCACCAAACAGAAATGGCTAAACATATTAAAATATGTATGTTTTTAAGTTTGAAAAGAAAAATAACAAATATATTTTTATTTCATTTTAATTGTCTATATTAATTATATTTCTTATATTGTTTAGATGCTGAATGTTAACTGTGCTGATCTATCTATCTATCTATCTATCTATCTATCTATCTATCTATGTTTTTGCTTGTTAAAATGTAAACAAACAAACCAATTAATTAATGAATAAATGAATGAATGTAAAATCGTGAATCATGGAATGCCCCCTTAATATTGTGTGTGTGTGTGTGTGTGTGTGTGTGTGTATAATGCATACAGTATAAAATAATAATGATATTTTAAAATTTTTAAATGTAAAAATTAGTTTGGGTGCCAAATGCCAATTGTAGCATTTGTTGCATGGTATTTTTTTTACTTGTACAGTATCACTTTAAATGCAGTCTAAATTTAAAATAGCAATATATTTTTAAACATGACACTATTTCAAATGCCTTTCTTGACCATGTTGAAAAAAAAAAGAAATTAGGAAAAGTTCAAGTTCACAGGGAAGCTGTGAGTTGCACCCCATCCCACATCTCACACCTGACCTTCCTACTTCCTGTTCCTTTCTGCTCCTGTCACACCCTCCCACGCGTTTGACCTTTGACCTCAGGAGCTCAATAATGAGCTCACTTGTATTATAATACCGAGCCCCCATCAAATAGCGACAGCGAGCGATGCTAAAAAGAAACTTTTGTCTCTTTCTTTTTCCCATAGCTTCCTGAATATTGTCATAGAATTTGCTATGTTTTGTTCCCATTCATGTTTTATACCCCTCATAAAAGTCGCACTTGGAAAAACAGAATAAAGAACGAAGCAAAAAAAAAAGGAACAGCGGCACTAAAATCGCAGTAAATCACTGGAACTCCATGAACAGACTCACAATGGAAATAGGCACGGATTGCTTTAAAAAGGCTGATCTCTGCTGCTTTCCATGTCCGGGATCTGCTGACACATCCACTTATACAGCCAAACTATCATTCCCTCCTGTAAGCATGTTATCAGCCTTCAAATTACCGCTTAGAAATCAACCTGCCCCAGTTTTTAGGTGAACGCTATCAGGCCAGACGCCAAAGAGAGAGAGGCGCTACATAATGAAACCACGCTGATACACAAAGTAATTGCTAACAGCAACAGAGCCGGGGAAACCGCAGAGACACCGCCGAACACTTTTAATGAAAATAAATGTGAAGTTTGATTCGCGACCCAGCGAGAAGAAGAAAAATGTGTGCTTTTCCTCCAAGCCCATTTGCTGCTAATTAGAAAACATGTCACTGATTTGAACTGGTGTAAACACTGGCCCATCTGACTTTCATTACAATAAAGAAATCAAATAAACTCTGAGCCAGAAGGAACAGTAGTAACTCCACGCTTCATTACAATGCAACATGGCCGACTCTACATCATGAAGTACTTAGTTCTTCTAATTACCAACCTGGACCCTTTCGTTTTCACCACCATAAATATACAAATTGGAAAAATGTTTCCACTCATGTCTTACGCTACATAAAGGAAGCTGTCCTGAAGGTTACAGATCAGAGATCCGTCTCCAATCACACCTCCTTCTGATCATATTTGAGTGTTATTTCATCAAAAAACACAATCAGTGAACATGAAGTCAGGTCAGCAAGTTACTCTAAATCACCTTACAGAGCTCAAATATTCTTATATACTTTTAATAACTGCTCCCAAAGCATCAAACAGTGGCTCTTGAGCGTGTCAAGAGTCCTGCGCGTCACCATCTGTAGATGTCAAAGGTGCACCTCAGCATCTCCAGATTTCAGCATTAATTGTTATAATTTTGCTTGCAAATAATTATATATTTCTTAAGATATGTGGGGAACACTTTAGTTTAGGGACCAATTCTCACTATTAATTATAGCATGCATATTACTAGCATATATATTGGCTGTTTATTAGTAGTTATAAAGCACATGTTAATGGTGTATTCTGCATGACCATATTTTAGATGCCTTGATCAAACCCATACCTAAACTTAACTACTAACTTAACAATTATTAATAAGCAGTAATTAGGAGTTCATTGGGGCAGAAGTCTTTAGTTAATAGTGAGAATTGCACCTTAAAATAAAGTGTGATGCTGCACACTGGTGGTGGTTGAGGAGAGACCCCCCACATGACTGTAAAGCGCTTTGGGTGTACAGCAATACACAATAAAGTGCTATATAAATGCATCATTAATTAATTCATTCAGTATTTATTCCATAATATTAATTATGCATTTAATTATATGCATTTAATCAGCTGCTTCTGTATATGAAAAAAGTATTCATTCATTCATTCATTCATGTGTTTATTTCTTTGTTTGTTTTTGTTTGTTCGTTCGTTCATTCTTAAAACAATCCATTATTTTTAAATTTGCAAAATAATGATAACCTATATTATCATCTCCTCTTTTTTTTCATATGCAGAAATAGGTATCCGTTTAAATGCATATAGAGAAATGTATACTCAATATATATTAACATTGAAAAGTTTATTCATTTTTTTGTTTGTTTGTTTTTTGTTTTTTATTCAGCAAGTGCACATACATTTGGTCAAAAAATGACAGGATAGACATTTGCACTGTTACAAATATTTTCTGCTTCAAATAAAGCTGTTCTTTTAAACTTTCTATTCATCAAAAAAATCTGAAAAAAAATAGATAAGATAAACTAAATTAAAAATATATATATATTCAGCAGCACAACCGTTTTCAACATTGCTAATAATCAGAAATGTGTCTTGAGCAGCAAATCAGCATATTAGAATGATTTCTGAAGATCATGTGACACTGAAGACTGGAGTAATGATGCTGAAAATTCAGCTTTGATCACAGCAATAAATTGCAATTTAACAGATATTCACATAGAAAACAGTTAGTTTAAATTGTAATATTTCACAATATCCCTTTTTGTTTTAATCAAATAAATGCAGCCTTGGTGAGCAGAAAACTTCATGAATGGCAATTTTTGAATGATATTTGAAGTATATGAACTTGTATATAATACAGCTATTTCAATAATTCTTGTCTGTTTCAGCTTAAAGATATATATGGGGCAGCTTTTGCATCTGCATCCTCACATATAAAGTACTGCAGTTTCCTATTTAAACATCATACTGTACTGTAGTTTCCTACAGTTCATACTGTATCTGCTGGGAGTGAGAACGGGTTGCTACTGTATCCAGATATGTTTCTCAATTTCAGAATCCCTCAACACTACGAACTGAACTTGGCAGTGCAGTTGCATTTATTCCCAAAAATGTGACTTCACTGATGTTCATTCTAAGTGCAGAGGATATTAGCTGGATTGAGCTGTGGGTTGAATGGCATTGGTTTGGCTGTGTTTTAGCAAATGATGGCAAATCTTACAGCACCCACACCCAGTCATTACAAAATGACTAAACTGAGTATGTATTACCATAAAGTCCAGTGCAGATTAGAACGCATGCAGTGTTTACTTTTACTGGGGTGTGTGTGTGTGTGTGTGTGTGTGTGTGTGTGTGTAATAGAGCTATATATGAAACCTCAGTGCTTTTAGTAATATCTAGTAACATTGATTTCACTGATAAGTAACATTGATTTCACCGTCTTCTAGTAACATTGATTTCACCGTCAGGTTCCAAAGACGGTGCTTTTATGTCTTTTAATGTTGTCTGTTCGTCTCTAAATAGTGCAAATTTACCACTAACCCATAAGGAAATCACTCCAAAACACATATACGATCGCAAAAGCCTCTTGGATATCGACAACGCATACAAACACCAACTCTCGCTGGCGGCTACTGAGAAGCTACGAGGCCTTTGTTTACTGCTGGAGCCGGACCTCGAGACCACGGCCTCGCCTACTGACGCTACCCACACAAGGCAGCGTCGCAAGCGGTGTGAGAGAGGACGGAAGCGCGGTAAGCGCGGAGGTATATGAGCTAGGCTAAGGGCTAAGCCCACAAGACCGGCTCTTCCAACACTAATGCTCTCAAACGTTCGCTCTTTGGAAAACAAACTGGACTTAATTCAGCTCAGTCGGTCTACACAGCATGAGGCAAGGGATTGTTGTGTGTTCGTATTCACTGAAACATGGCTAAACGACAACATCCCAGACTCCGCCATTCAGCTGCACGGGCTAAACTGCTACCGAGCCAACAGAGACTTCTCACTGTCTGGTAAGACCCGCGGAGGTGGCTTGTGTGTGTATATCAACAAAGAATGGTGTAACAATGCTGCGGTATTATCAAAACACTGTTCATCGCTGGTGGAGTTTATGTTTGTGAAGTGCCGACCGTTCTATCTGCCGCGGGAGTTCACGGCCATTGTTATTGTCGCGGTTTACATTCCCCCGTGTGGAAACGCTAAGGACGCGCTTCGTGAACTGTATAGCGCCATCAGTGAACAACAAACAAATAACCCTGACGGCTTTTTCATCATAGCCGGTGACTTCAACCACGCTAACTTAAAGACAGTTTTGCCAAAGTTCTACCAACATGTGAGCTTTGCAACAAGGGGAAAAAACACACTGGACTTTGTTTACACAACAGTAAAGAACGCGTACAAGGCTGAACCCCGCCCCCACCTCGGGTACTCAGACCAATCTCTGTTATGCTAATCCCAGCATATAATCCACTTCTGAAACTTACCAAACCGGTTCAAAAGGAGATCACAGTATGGCCAGACAATGCTACATCAACACTACAGGACTGATTTCAGTGCACAGACTGGAACATGTTTAAAGAGGCAGCCACCTACAACAACCACACAGACCTACAAGAATACACTGAAACAGTGACTGATTACATTAAAAAGTGCAATGATGATGTGACTGTCACCAAGACCATCACCACACGTGCCAACCAGAAGCCATGGATGACAGCAGAGGTTCGTGGGCTGCTAAAGACCAGAGATGAAGCATTCAGATCAGGAGATAAAGCAGCCCTCAAAACAGCAAGAGCCAATCTGTCCTGTGGCATCAAAACTGCAAAACGGTCATATGCTCAAAAAATCAACAATCACTTCACAGACAGCAGAGACACATGGAGCCTGTGGCAAGCCATTCAGACCATCACTGACTACAAGCCCCCGCCACAGGCCTGTGATGATGACACATCCCTCCCAGATGCACTCAACCACTTTTATTCACGGTTTGAAATGCAGAATGACACACCTGCACAAAAACTGCCCACTCCTCCCAACGACCAGGCACTCTGTCTGTCCCCAGCTGATGTAAGGAAGACCCTATCTAGGATTAACCCATGCAAGGCTGCGGGTCCTGACAACATACCTGGCCGTGTACTGAAAGACTGTGCTGCACAGCTGACGGATGTCCTAACAGATTTATTCGCTGAGCCAGGCAGTCGTCTCCACATGTCTCAAATCCACAACAATCATACCGGTACCAAAGAAATCACCTGTGTCCTGTCTAAACCGCTGCCATCCCATAGCACTGACTCTATTCATGATGAAGTGCTTTGAGAGGTTAGTCATGCAAAAAATCAAAACCAGCCTCCCCAACACACTCGATCCACTCCAGTTTGCATACCGCCCAAACCGCTCTACGGACGATGCAATTTCCTCCACCCTCCACCTGGCTCTTACCCACCTAGAAAATAAAGACATGCTGTTCATTGACTTCAGCTCGGCATTCAACACAATAATCCCACAACAGCTCATAAATAAACTAAACCTACTGGGCCTTAACAATTCCCTCTGTAATTGGATCCTGGACTTTCTAACCGGAAGACCTCAGTCAGTCCGTGTCGGCCGCAACACCTCCAGCACTACCACACTGACCACAGGTGCCCCACAAGGCTTTGTGCTCAGCCTGCTGCTCTTCACACTGCTGAACCACGACTGCACTGCCAAGTTCAGCTCCAACCACATCATCAAGTTCGCTGATGACACAACAGTGGTAGGTCTCATCAGCAACAACGATGAAACGCACTACAGAGAGGAAGTGGCACAGCTGGCTGAATGGTGTGGCACTAACAATCTGTCCCTCAATGTGGGGAAGACAAAGGAGGTTGTGTTGGACTTCAGGAGGAGGAACTCCGTTGACCACCCCCCACTGACCATCGACAGCTCGACTGTGGAGAGAGTCAGCAGCACTAAATTCCTGGGGGTGCACATCACAGAGGATCTCACCTGGACCACCAACACCATGTCACTCTCCAAGAAGGCACAACAGCGCCTACACTTTCTCCGCCGGCTGAAAAGAGCAAGTCTCCCTCCACCCATCCTCACCACATTCTACAGGGGCACCATTGAAAGTGTGATGACCAGCTGTATCACTGTCTGGTTCGGGAACTGTAGTGCAGCAGACCGAAAGACCCTACAGCTGACAGTGAACACGGCTGCAAAGATCATCGGTGCCCCTCTCCCATCCATCCTGGACATTTTCCTTGCACGATGCTCCAGCAAAACCAACAGCATCGTGAAGGACCCCACCCATCCATCCCACAGTCTCTTCCAGCTCCTACCATCAGGAAGACGGTACCGGAGCATCAGAGCCCGCTCCGCCAGACTGCTCAACAGCTTTTTCCCCCACGCTGTGAGAGCCCTGAACTCAAACCACCCTGCCCCCCTCTGAAACCCCATGCAAACCCCTACCTCCTGGAGCATGGACCCCCCCCCCCCCAACCTTACCACACCAAATAAAAAAACTGTATGAAACTTTTCTGTGCAATTCAAAGTGTGCTACACACAGGTGAGTGGGCCTGTACAAACCACCTGTAGTAACACACTCACCTCTGTGCACACTAGACACTTTCACACACTGCTGTGTGTACACAATCCTACAAAAGACTCAGCAATATATGCATGATTACATGCTCATGCACTACAGATCATCTTGTACTGTTCCCCAGCCAGCTGCTTGACTCACAATGTTTCTCTCTGCACATGTACAGTATTTATGTGAATCATCTGTATAGTTTGTATTTCCTATTTTTATTTCTTATATTTTTATCTTTAGTTTGTATAGGGTAAATTTATATATAGTATATTTATATTTAAAATCTGTTAGTAGGTTAGTTGTGTATAAGTTTATAGTGTTTTACTTCATTGTTGTATGTCTGTATGTATGTAGCACCGTGGTCCTGTGAGGCACGACATTTCGTTCCACTGTATGTCCCCACATGCAGCGGAATGACAATAAAGCTCGACTCGACTCGACTGATCCACTCATCATAAGTGTGCACAAAACAATATTTTGTAAAAAAAAATAAAAATAAATAAATAAACAAATACAAAATAGCAATAATTTAAATACTGTACATACATACATAGATTTTATGTGTAAATTACAGGTCAAAAATTGGCATTTATTAGCTGCTTTTACAAACGAAAGTAATTGTTTGTTTGTTTGTTTGTTTGTTTAGAAGTTCTGCTTAAAACAATCTAAAATAAAGTGTGACCGATATGTGTGTAATCAGTATTTATTTCATAATTCATTAATTATGCATTTAATTATGTGCATTTAATCAGCTGCATCTGTATATGAAAAAAGTATTTATTTATTTATTTATTTATTTATTCATGTTTGCTTGTTTGTTCGTATGCATGTATGCATCATTTATTTATTTATTTACATGCATGCATGCAATCTATTATTTTTAAAATTGCATAAAATTCTATCCTAAATTATCATCTCCCCTAGTTTTTTTTTTTATATATATATATATGCAGGAATATGTATCTGAGTAAATATATATATATATATATATATACACAGAGAAATGTATACTCAATATACACTATCATTCAAATATTATATATATATATATATATATATATATATATATATACTGTATGTGGGTGTGTGGGTGTGTGTGTGTGTGTATATATATATATATATATATATATATATATATATATATACTCTTATTCAACAAGTGCACATAAATTTGGTAAAATAAATTTATTAATAAATAAATACTACAAATAAAAGCTGTTCAACTCATCAATTCTGGAAAACAAAAAACAAAAAAACAAACGGCACAACTGTTTTCAACACTGATAATCAGGAATGGGTCTTGCACATACATTTTTTTAAAATGTTTTAGAATAAAAAAAGATCACATATAAAATATACAATAAAAACAGTGATATTGTGAAGAATAATTACAGTTTAACAGAACTGGTCTCACTAATGTAACGTGGATCACACCCCTGAATCCAGTGCTGTAACCCTGTTTTCCTCCAGCTGTCACTCCAGATTGAGTTCTGCGCTCATCAAATCGAGTTTGATCGGCTGTTTTGACTGCAGGTGCGGGAGGGTCTGCGTTCGTCCAGAATGTCTGACGTGTGGAGAGATCGTGTGATAGAAACATGCCACAGTGTTGGAGTGCTTCTATTTTCATCAGACCAATGACACGCGACACCTCAGGTGGAAGAGAAGGGGATTTTTAAAACTGCACCTTCAAACTCACACAGTATGAATATGCCGTATATGTGTTCCTCTGCATAAATCACTTTCATCTTAAACCAGCCTGATCTGGTTGGTCTCCTAGTCTGGACAGGCTGATCTGGTTTGCTGGTTTTACAGGGGTTTTGGACATTTGTCACCTTATCAAAGTGAGAGATCAGTTGGCTGAGCTAGACCAGTTTAAACCAGTTTTTTAGTATCAGCAAACCATCTTACAATAAGATAGTATACAATACAACTATACAATAAGGTTCAAAATAATTTTAAATATTAAGTATATATTCAGTAAGATGCATGTTTTATGTATGCATTTATAGTTTAATTTGTATGCATGTATGCATTTTTTTTATTTTTAGTTTAATTTTATGTATGTATGCAAGAATCTATTTATTTATTTTAGTTAAATTTTTATGTATGTAGGTGTATATGTACATTATTTTGTTTAATTTTTATGTATGCATTTATTTATTTTTGTTTAATTGTTGTGTATGTATGTATGTATGCATTCATTTATTTTATTTTATTTTATTTTATTTTTTTATGTATGTATCCATGCATCCACCTATCCATAGTTCAGCCTAAATGCTTGTTGTGGGAAAATGTCTCTTATAAATGCAATGAAACATTGCATTGCTCTGCAAGCTGGCTGATGCACGACCAATCTCATGAAATGGTTAAAAAGAAGAAAGGTCAATGGAAAAGGAAACTTTATAGGACATTATTGAATCCAGTTGGTGAAAATGGAGGCAATCAAACATTAAATTGTGCAAAATTGCAAACTTCTTAAATCTTGTCCTGATTGAACTATATCTGATGAGATCTACCCAAAATGCCTTTCACATTTCTCGCAGTAAGACATACGGAGCTTTGAGCCCATTACCAGCTGCTTAAGACCTCGGCGAATCGATATTTGGTACTTTAGGGAACCGTAACCAGCAACTGGGCTCCTTGAGACTGATCGTTCCTGACTGCAGCTCTCTCGCCTTCAATCCCACCCTGACTGTGCGTTACAGTACACCGAGACGGAGAAACACCAGCCATCCTGCAGGCCTGCAAGCAATACAGATGACCTGGGTATGATACCAGCACAGCCCCACAAACATAATGCCCATAAGCCCTTAACCAGCGCAATTTGTTGGGGTGAAGGTGGAGAAATGGTATCAATCAATACCAGGGGGGTTTGGCTTCAGAATGAGTGCCTTGACTGCGAAAGCGAGGTTCTGGGCATAAGGAGAGCTCTTATTTTTCTAATAGCGGGGTTTGTTGAATTTAAGGCCTGTGACTGACTAGAGTCTGACAGCTCTGGAGACTGACACCTTCACTTTTCTCTGACAAGCGAGTGAAAATAGCAAGCAGTGCCCCTCTATGAGAGCTGAGGGGGGAGATGTGACACCAGTTCATGTGTGTCCTTTTATACATGACACACTACTGCTCAAAAGATTGGAATCATTAAGATTGTTTTATGTTTTTGAAAGAAGTCTCTTACATTCACCTAGGCTGCATTTTTACAATAAAAAATACGGTAAAAACAGAAAAATTTTGAAATATTATTGCAATTTAAAATACCTGTTTTCTATGTCAGTATATTATAAAATGTAATTTATTTCTGTGTTCAAAGCTGAATTTTCAGTATCATTACTCCAGTCTTCAGTGTCACATGATCTTCAGAAATCGTTCTAATATTCTGATTTGAAAACGGGTTTTTGTTGCATGGAAATCATGATACACTTCTTTCAGGATCCTTTGATGAACATAACATTCAAAATAACAGTATTTATTTGAAATACACATATTTTATAACATTGTAGATGTCTTTAGTGTCGCTTTTCTTTGCTGATTAAAGTTTTGATTTCTTTCTTTTTTCTATCTTACCTCAAAGTTTTAGAATGGTAAAGCATCTTGGTTTCCACAACAATATTGTGCAGCACAACTTTTTTCAACATTGATAATAATCAGAAATGTTTCTTGAGCAGCAAATCAGCATATTAGAATGATTTCTGAAGATCATGTGACACTGAAGACTGGAGTAATGATGCTGAAAATACAGCTTTGATCACAGAAATAAATTACATTTTATTACATATTACAATAGCAAAGGTTATTTCACAATATTACTGTTTTTACTGTAGTTTGTTCAAATAAATACCCAGCTCAGCAGAACTCACTTGAATATCCATATGTAAGATGTGCAAAATCATGAGTGGAAGCCTTTCAGAAAAGAAATCAATTGTTTATGAATAACAAGCCCACACTTTCTCTTGGCATATAAAAGATCTCTTAGCAACGGCTTGTGTTATTTCCCTCATAAGATGTTTTTGTTTGGTTTGTATCCATGAGTCCTATCGGCTTTCAAAGCAGGCAGCTTTTCAGCTCCTTACACACACACACACACACACACACACACACTCAACTTAAAGTGACTTCAGCAAGCGGCTCTGCTCCTCACTGAATCTCTGCTGCTCGATAACTTTACTCTGGAACATTTCAGAGCTGGACACTTCACAATCCATCATCAGCACTCAATGCTTTCATAATGTCTGCCTTATGGATTCAACTTTCTCTACAACTATATGATTTATAAGAATTTAGTTCAGCATTTGACTGATGAATTGATTTATCTGCGAATCATTTCCAACATCTGTTTATTTAAGTCAATATTTGGAAATGTATAAAGAAAATTTGTAAAATCTCAAAATCATTTAAACACAATTTTAATATAAATTTTAATAACATTTTCACTATTAAAATGAGAAGTTCTAATCTGTCCAAGTTTTTGTTTTAATTAAAATTCTATAATAATTTATCTAAATAAATGTAAAATAAAGAATTAATATAATACCTGTAAAATAAAGAACTGATAAAAAAACTATCTATCTATATATCTATATATGTATATGTGTGTGTGTGTGTGTATATATATATATATATATATATATATTATACAACCCGAATTCCAGAAATGTTGGGACATTTTTTAAATTTGAATAAAATGAAAACTAAAACACTTTCAAATCACACAATAGAACATACATAAATGTTTAAATTGAGAAATTTTACAATGTTATGCATAAAATTAGCTCATTTCAAATTTGGTGCCTGCTATAGGTCTCAAAATAGTTGGGACGGGGGCATGTTTACCATGGTGTAGCATCCCCTCTTCTTTTCAAAACAGTTTGAAGACGTCTGGGCATCGAGGTTATGAGTTTCTGGAGTTTTGGTGATGGAATTTGGTCCCATTCTTGCCTGATATAAGTTTCCAGCTGCTGAAGAGTTCGTGGTCGTCTTTGACGTATTTTTCGTTTAATGATGTGCCAAATGTTCTCTATAGGTGAAAGATCTGGACTGCAGGCAGGCCAATTCAGCACCCGGACTCTTCTACTATGAAGCCATGCTGTTGTAATAGCTGCAGTATGTGCTTTTGCATTGTCCTGCTGAAATACACAAGGCCTTCCCTGAAATAGACGTCGTCTGGAGGGGAGCATATGTTGCTCTAAAATCTTTATATTCCTTTCAGCATTCATAGTGCCTTCCAAAACATGCAAGCTGCCTGTACCATATGCACTTATGCACCCCCATACCATCAGAGATGCTGGCTTTTGAACTGAACGCTGATAAAACGCTGGAAGGTCTCCCTCCTCTTTAGCCCAGAGGACACGGCATCTGTGATTTCCAATAAGAATGTCAAATTTGGACTCTTCTGACCACAGAACACTTTTCCACTTTGAGACAGTTCATTTTAAATGAGCCTTGGCCCACAGGACATGACGGCGCTTCTGGACCATGTTCACATGTGGCTTCCTTTTTGCATGATAGAGCTTTAGTTGGCATCTGTAGATGGCACGGATTAATGGTACAGAGCATGGTTTCTGGAAGTTTTCCTGGGCCCATTTAGTAATATCAATGACATAATCATGCCGATGAGTGATGCAGTGTCGCCTGAGGGCCTTCGGCCTTGTCCCTTACGCACAGAGATTTCTCCAGTTTCTCTGAATCTTTTGATGATGTTATGCACTGTAGATGATGAGATTTACAAAGTCTTTTCAATTTGACGTTGAGGAACGTTGTTTTTAAAGTATTCCACAATCTTTTTATGCACTCTTTCACAGATTGGAGAGCCTCTGACCATCTTTACTTCTGAGAGACTCTACCTCTCTAAGACGTCTCTTTTTATAGCTAATCATGTTACAGACCTAATGTCAATTAACTTAATTAGTTGCTAGATGTTCTCCCAGCTGAATCTTTTCAAACTTTCTTGCTTTTTCAGCTCTGCTTTTTTGAGACCTGTAGCAGGCATCAAATTTGAAATGAGCTCATTTAGTGGATAAAAGGTTAAAATTTCTCCGTTTAAACATTTATGTTCTCTGTGTTCTATTGTGAATAAAATATTGGCTCCTGTGATCTGAAAGTCTTCTAGTTTTCATTTTATTCAAATTTAAAAAAATGTCTCAACATTTCCGGAATTCGGGTTGTGTATATACATATATATATATATATATATATATATATATATATATATAAACACCTTTGCCATAATATTAATTCCTGTTAGATGTTTGTGTGTTACATAGAGAATTGTGTGTTGTGTTCTGCAAAAAGTGCTTTATGAAAATGAAAACTGTGTCAAAAGCCGAGAATTAGTGTATTGTTTTGCAGATCTGGTGTGTGCTTCTGCTGTTTGTGTGTCAGCTTTCAGAAATTGTGTGACAAGTAAAGATTTTGTGTGTAAGCAGTTGAAAAAAACTGTAACAAGACCTCTATGACAAAAGACATTCATCAATACTCCTTTTTTTAGTGAATGAAGATTAGAAAGACAGAAATATTATAGCATCTCTCCTCACACTTACTTTTCCAAGCTGTCCACACTCCTTAGCCGGCCTCTCCAGAAAACCGTTTGCCCACTGTCAAATTGCAGCGAAATATGACTGATTACCTTCATTTCGTCCATTTCGGGATTTGGCGTGCACCTCTAAATTGTGTATTCTTTCCATGGCGCCAAACTAACCACCCTACCTTTAATTAATTTCCTTTTATTTATACTGCTCAGACTCGCAGCCCTCTTGCACACAAAGTGCCCCTATAGTCCAGAGGCTGAGATTTTTATTTCATCATAATGTACTGTCGCCTCATTTCTACCGTTTAGTTTTGTCACAGAGTCGCTGGTAAACATGCACACAGTATGTGAACTTCTGTTGTCCACATCTGATTTAAAGGCTGAAATTACGCTCATCAAGAGCTATTGGAGGGTAATGTTGGTGAAAGAACGTCGAGTAATATGTAGAAATGCCGTAATTCCGTATTTGCTTAGTTTTTTATGCATGAAGGGCTTGTCACAATCAGACGAGTGTTGAAAAATATAGGCTTGGATAAAAAGGGCTCACATTTCTGATGAAATGGAGCATGTTAAAGCACTTCTGGTGGCTTTGCATGCTCTGTAAACTCTCAAAACAGCAGATATCAAACTGCTGGCGACAAATATTAATCTTTCCATCTCATGCACGTTATTGTGCGTCAAACAAATACACACTTGTGGTATAAAATAAATAAATATGTGGGGAAACAGTTGGTAACGCTTAACTTGAAGCCTATATGTATACTGCATTACAGAGGTATTCGTATGGTGTATTATAATTCATTATATCTTTTCATAAATTATTGCAACCATATTAATGCATTATAATAATTGCAGATTCCTTGTAACATCTGAACTTGGTTGTTTGGCTTAATGCATTATACTTACTAAAGCTGTAACTGGTATTATCGATTAATAAATACCTGTGGTTGCACCTTACAATGCATCATGAACTTATGAATAAATATATTACATGACATAATTAATGCATTATAAAGGCTTTAAGTAAAATATGCTTTCAATTCTGCCATAACAAAGGTTGTTTTTACATTTCAGGATAAGTCTTGAAAATGCTTGCCCTCTTCTACAGAGAGCAGCCCTGCACTTGTTTACTTCATACTCGGGTCTGTTCTGTGGCACAGCCATCAATCTATCATCTCCATAGTAGGTAAGTAACGAGGGTGGAGGCTGAACTCAGAATGAGGAGGTAGGTCGGTAGGTATATGTGTGTGTGTGTGTGTGTGTGTGTGTGTGACGGTAGACAGACGGTGTCTGGCCACCACAAGCAAGGGAACATCTGATCAGAGAGCAGCTGTGTGTAAGGTACAGTGTTATTCCAGCGCGTCGGCCTGAAACAGCAGTGTGGCAGCTCATTTATTACGGCCAATGCCCCTCGAACTGTTTCTGTGTGTGTGCTCGTTCATCATAGAGTAGCTGAGTACATGTGCTATAAAGTTTCTTTTTCTGTTGACCTTCATTGTATTTAAAAATATTTGTCAGTGTCATGTGATTGGTCATATGTCATCATATTTCAGCAATTCCTACAGGTTAAACTGATTAAATAAATAAATAATACAACAAAAACTATTTTATAATGAGATTTTTATTTTATTTAAAAAACGTTTTTTAAATAATAAAATCTAATTATTTAATCATGCTTTCTGACCTATGCATGTTTCTGTACTAAATTCTGCAATAAATAATTTATTGTGTTAAATTTGATAAATTCATTGGCATATGTAAAAAAAGCTTCTTTAAAAAAAAAATGTCCTTAACAATGAAATAAATAAATAAATAAATACTTTTAAAAAGCATTTCCCATAGGTTAAAATATGCTAAAATTATTAATAATTAAGATTTTAATAATCAAATAAAAATACTATAATTTTATTTTAAAATAATGTTATTTTATTAAAAATAATACAATAAAAATTAAATCACATTTAGCCATGCCCCTTAACCCATACGTGATTCTGTTTTAAATTCTGCAATAAAAAAAATAATTGTGATTAGCTTGAAGTAATTGGCATATTTTTTTAGCTGTTCTAATTTAGACATGCAAATCTTAATTAATGTATGGTTTTGAATATTATTGTATTATTGTGGTTTTAAGTTTGTTTGCTGATCTTAAAGCTGGTTTAAATTGGTCCAGCTGGTCAGCCAGCTGATCTCCCACCCTGATAAATGACAAGAGTCCAAAACCCCTCTAAAACCAGCAAACCAGATGCACGACCTACTAGATTAGGCTGGTTTAAACTGATTTATAGGAACAAAATATTCATATCAAGGTGCAGTCCATGTACTGTAGGAGCCATGTAGGGTGAGCATACAACCATTTTTGCCAGACAGGTCCAGGCCGGGATTTCTAAATTGCCTAAAATGTCCAGATTTTGTTGACATGCTCTCTACAGTCCTCATAAATTATGTGTACCTGTATTTGCATTGCTTTGACCGTTCTCTATAGATCCCACCTTCACCCTATAGCATGCAGTCAAAATTCGTGATAACAGCTTTTAGCACATTTTAGAAAACAGATTCCTATAAACCACTACATTAATTTATTATGAGACAACCATTCTTGATTTTACAGTTGAGCTGGAATATTAAGTATATATTCAGAATTAGATGATTAAATTAGAGAAAAAATACATTTTAATTAAATTATTTTTTAAATATTAATGAAAAGATAATTAATTTATGAAATTAATTAAGATGATAGGATTCATATATGGGTAACAGGACATACAGTAATTGAATGTGCTTATTATTATTATTATTATTGCATTGCTTTTTTTTTTTTTTTTTTTTTTACATAATCACAGACAAAATGTTAAATTGACAGCCGGTTTAAATTCATTTTGATTAGACTTTTCTGGGTCTTTTAAAAACTAACCAGCACTTATGATTGTTTTGATGAAGGATAAAAAATATGATGCTCAGTCAAATGAATATCAGTTTTGGTTACTATTACCAGGTCTATACCCTGCTCACGCCACATTTTCTAAAAGTGGCCCCTGAACAGCGTAACTTGAGTATC
Organism: Tor tambroides; assembly: GCA_021397915.2. Classification (NCBI taxonomy): domain Eukaryota; kingdom Metazoa; phylum Chordata; class Actinopteri; order Cypriniformes; family Cyprinidae; genus Tor; species Tor tambroides. The sequence continues at coordinate 26,379 of JAFVLL020010253.1, forward strand.
CTGGTTTAAACTAATGATGTTCTCCTTTGGAAAGAAGACTGATGTGAAGGTATATCACTGCTTTAAGGTTGCAGAGCTGAAACAGACAGCAGTCTTTCCAGAGGTTATGATGGCTTTTCCAGCGGCTGTCAGTCCAGTGCTGAGTACTTTTCCTCTCTGTTATTGGTTTTGTGTAGTCGATGTCTGTGGCTTGCATGGATGCATCTCACTGGAGTCTGTTCAGTGTATCTGATCCCTGCAGACCGGGACTGTGGATCTGGTTTAAAGTAGACTGAGACAGAGTGCTGAGTTTCTAAGAAATCAATTACAGTAATTGATGAAGGGAGGGTCGGTACTATCGATCATGAGAAACTCATGTGTTTGTGTACAGCAGAGTGACAAAATAAACACACGCACATAGTTAAACCTGTGTTTACATGTGAAGTACAGCACTCAGCACTCAGGATAAATGTGAATTATAAGTAGTTATGTTTCTTCATTGCAATATATACATTTTTGAACATGAATTTTGTGTGTGTGTGTGTGTGTGTGTGTGTGTGTATATATATATATATATATATAGGTGTGTGTGTGTGTTTATGTGTTTATATATATTTATACTACGGGGCCGTTGAATGCTTGAATCTGATTGGCTGACGAACGTTCTAAGGTGTGCAATTATTTTCAGGGAAACGCACGGCGAACGTAGTTCCAGGCAGCTCTTGACCGCATTACAGTTCCGTATCACTTCCCCAAATGATTTCAGTTATTTCAAAAGGTCTTACAACAACAAAATAGCCAAAACCCACAACGACACTGGCCAAACACATAAATATAGTAAGCAATTATGGGATAAAAACGACAGATTAGTTCCATGTTTTGCCACAAAATTACATTTTATGTAGTACGTAAAGCACATGCTCTATTTCTCCCGCTCTCTCTCCCTCACAGACAGACACACAAGCACACAGTTTACACACATGAAAACATACACGCTAATGTTGTTAGCGCTGCTCTGACGACTTTGTCAGTAAATATAAACTGAAAAGAACATGACATTTCACACAAGCGAATCTACATAACAACGGCACTGTTCGTGAGGAAAATGAGCTTAAAGTTTCACCAGTAGGGACGCTGCTGCCGAACACTTTTGAGAGACAGACTCAGAGAGGTAGACTAATTCATACACGCTCTCTCTCTCTCTCTCTCTCTCTCTCTCTCTCTCTCTCATAACTTAGTTATTAGCTGCATTTGTCTGCTATCAACGGCTCAAGCCTCAGTTACTAGGTCTGAAATGACGTTTTGGAATTAGCAACGGAGGCGATGGATGAGATGCGGAAGAAATAATCCTACTCACAATAGCGATTTAAGTACAAAAACCGGACGAATCCCTTGAAATATATCATCTGATCGATGTCTTGAGGTGTGGCAACCGTAGTATAAGCGGAATAATTGACTCCGGACCGTTGAATTATTAGAAAAATAATGCACCCGAGGAGTGTAACTGGCCACCACCTCAGGTGTGCATTATTTCCTAATAATTCAACTGGTGTGTCATTATTCCTTACATATATATATAGGTGTGTGTGTGTGTGTGTGTGTGTGTTTGTGTTTGTGTTTATATATATATATATATATATATATATATATATAGGTGTGTGTGTGTGTTTATATATATATATATATATATATATATATATATTATATAGACATAGACATAGATATAGCTATATGTATGCATGTATGTATGTATGTATGTATGTAATATATATATATATAAATATATATATATATATATATATATACACACACACACACACACACACACACATATGTATATATATATATATATATATATATATATATATATATATGTATGTATATATATATATATATATATATATATATATATATGGGTAGTTGACAAATAAAAATTGGACTGTGTCCTATGGTGTGACATAGCAAAAAATGTAAAAAAAACAAACAAAAAAAACAACAACATACAAATAACGAGAAAAATGTATCTTCATTCTTAGAGTTAAAAATAGCATGAGAGAGGTTTATCTTCAGTGTTAGAGGTTTTTTTATTTGTTTTTTTACATTTTTCCATCACACCATAGATATGTCAACTACCCATATATATATATATATATATATATATATATATATATATATATATATAGCTTGTATTTCATTTTATTAAAAACATAACTTATAAACAGAAGTTCATATCAGTTCATATACTTTTTATTGTTTCCTCTTAGATGGAAACTGGCTTCCAAACATTTCAGAAAACCCTTAAACGGCATGATGAAAACAAAACAAGCTGCTGCTGGTCACTTCAGATGTCAGTCAGACGGTCTCCGTCAGTCTAACTGGGCGATTCTTGGACAGAATGTGCTGCAATGTGCACCAGACTTGATGCCGTTAATCAAAAGTTGTGCTACGCGAGACTACCGCTCATGCACAATTTGCAACTGTGGGCGATTTTTTTGATTAGAGCTGTAAATCTTCCTGCCTGGACAGAGTCTGTGTAAAGGTGTCAGACACAAAGATCTGTCTCCCTCTGACTCTCCTGAAATGATTACACTTCTTGGATGGCTCTGTGCTGTAATTCTGCTGTCTGACCAGCCCCAGATGGAACAAAGATTAGCTTGTATTCATTCAGCATTGCTAACATGCACAACAGGCCAAACGCGAGGCAAGTGCAGTGTTATAGCAGTAATCTGATTCATGCAATCAACGTTAATGTGTTTCTGATCTACATATATGAGGTTTCATTTAAATATAATTTTAAGGAACATTTAAGTAGTCAAGGTGATTTCCTTAAACTTTCTATCACTATTGTCCCATTAATCTTTGTCACATCATTTGTTTCACCTTTGAGATGGTATAATCATGGCTATGTATTTTTTATGCAAAGTATAATGCAAGTTTAATGTTTAAAACATGTCATTACTGTCATTATTTGAAACATTCAATACATGCCAGCAACTTACAACAGATGTATACACGTGTGATAAGTCAAGGGACATTAAAGAGCCTATGAAACATGCTAGTAAACTCCAAAAAGTTAGTTAAAAACCTTTTAGCAGATATGCATTTAAAAAGTAATACATCTCTTCTAGATAAATATCTATAATGCATATTTCACTCACAGGCATGTCTAAAATGATTTAATATTTAATATGAGAATGCTTCACCCCTAATACCTCAAACTAACAAAAGCATGTAGCAAATCATGGTTCAGAGTTGTGATGTTGTTATTGTTATTATTATCATTATTATTATTATTATTATTGTTGTTGTTGTGTTCGAAAGTTTAATAATTTTAAAAATATTATTTTTTTAATTTTTTTAATATTTCATTTTATTAAATATCTGTATTGATTTTATAACAACAACAATAACTATTATTATTATTATTTCTGAAAATACTCTGATGAGTTTATGTAAATGGATTATATGAATATTTAGATACACATTTCTTTGAATTACATTCATGCATTTTAATTCTACTTCTACTTTAATTCAGAGTCTAAATGCAATTCTATTTGCATTGCGGATTTAAAAAGCAAGACCCTGTCTTAATCAAGTTCCCGCAAGATTATTATAATATTGAAATAATTTTGGCAAACTTCACTCATGAGACATTTTTACTTGCAGTTCTGGTTTAAGGAGATGAGGGAGCAATCTTCTCGGTCTGGCTCTATTTCTGCTTAAATATAAACAGTGCAGGGAACAGGTGGTTGGAGGATTTTTGACTTTTCCTCACAGCCATTTGGTTGCAATTAAGTGTAATATGGGATGTCACAGTCACAGCATAGCTTTGCTGGATATCTAACTTTTAATGTTTGCTTTAGAGATTCATTGTGGCATATGGTTTTTACTGTGTGGCTTATGGCAAATTAGCGAAAGAAGTCATTATTGCAATGGTTTCTACAGGGCATAAAAACATTCTTTACCTTACAGCATGTTAAAGTGAAATACCCAACATTAGTGATATAATCGCTTTGCAATATTCATAAAAATCATCCAGTTCTGTCTGTATACCAGTTACGATGCATGTGAACACATGCATGTTAAATAAATGAAAAAAATGTAATCCAAGTCCCGAATATAGTCAAGACGTCATGAAAAATGACCCAACCAAACATATTCATAACTAGTCATTCATAACAATCATTCTAGCGACCAATCAACTCAATTCTGTGCGTTTGATGATTTAGGAACAATAGGGAAAATAACAATCATCAAGAGAAAATACTCTCTTAAACAAGCCAAAATGAGTTTCTTCGAAGTCTCTGTGAAGTTTCAAAATCCAGTATATCACATTATTAATGTTTAAGGAAGGATGAAAACCCTTGGAAGTGCTCAAAAGGAAATCTCCATTTGATCATTCAAACCTCTGCCAGAATGTCTCTGTGTCAGCAGCTCATATTTATTTGATTCCTCCTCCCCATTAGCTGTGTAATGTAAACAGCACAGTCAAGCATGCATCAATTATAATGCTGTAGAAAATGAATTCCAGAGGTCTTCAAAATGGCAAAGCATACAACATCTAATCAGCCCTAGTTCACAGCAGGAGACTGTTGCTCAGGGAGTCTCTCCTGCCATCTGAGCTCAGAAGATCTTCATCATCTCCTATCATGTGTTTGACATTAGAGGTGAGACGTCTCAAAGCAGACACCTGTTCCTCATCACCTCACATCTTCAGGTAGAGTTAATCTCAAACACATGATGTGAGCGGATGTCCGCTTTAGTCTGTCAACACCAGAAGTTTAACCTGCAGCATTTCATGTTTGACATTATTGATGCAATTTAGCATGGAAAATGCAATCAATACATCCTAGAAGAATGCATTGCTCATAGATTGCTCTTTCTTTGCTCAAAAAAGCTCACTTACACAGTTTCATTATGAACTTTGTCTCAGATGTTTCCCATGAGACATTATTGTTGATGTACAAGAGATTTCAAATCAATAAATCTAATGAGAAATGTTTGCAATTACACTGAAATATCTAGTTTTTGATTGCACTGTATACTGAACAATATTTGGTACATTTAAACAACTTTTACACAGAAATTGCTTGTAAATTTCACCAATAATTACAAAAAAACTGCACATAGTTATTTGTGAAATTTATCAAGCATTTTCTGAGTGCATTTTTGTTCTGCATCAATTAAATGGCACACACACATAAAAATTATTTTCACTCAGAAATTGCTAGTAAATTATCATAAACGGCAAGTAAAGCATTGAGTTGAACATTAAATGTTAAGGTAGTAAAACTGAAATGGTATTTTCCTGTAAAACAGTAATCTTTGTTTTATTTTCAGTTTACAGTTTGAGACACTGTTTTTGGAGATTATTGGTATTGCTGTGTATTTTTATCAAGTTCAAAATTGGGCATGCAGGAGACTTAGTCTCAATTTACTGTCTGTGAGAAACAACAGAGATATTAAAGAGGTCTCAATTGAGAGTTTTTTTCTTTCCTTTTAAGATTCATTTACTTATAGACCATTGCTTCCTTGTCAACTGGCCTAAAGCTGTCTTTAAGTTTATTTGTTCTAACATTTAAAGTGAAACCCTCTTGAAATGTCTTACAAAGCAACATCTAAACACAAAACCTGGACAGCTGGTTGAATTAAATTCAGATTCAAAATACAATTCTATTTGCATTTGGGAATTCAAAGGGCAGAATACTTAATGGAGAACTTTTCTCACGAGATGACTAAAAAGAGCTCTAAAAGTAATATGTTTAATGAGAAATGGTTTAATGAGAAATCTCTGGTTTTTGATTGCAGTATCATATCTGAGTACAGTTTGAGACGTTAATTTAAGATCTTTGGTGTTACTGTGTCTGTTTACCAAGTAAAACATCTGAACTGCACAAGACTGAGAAGCAACTGAGACATAAAAGAGATCTCAACTGTGATTTTCCTTTCTTTTGGGATTCTACAATTAATGCCCGTCTTATCGTAGTGAAAACTCTCTTTCAACAGCTGGTTTAACTTTACAGTCTTGGCAAGTTTATTCGTTCCAACATTCAAAGTAAAACCCCCTCAACATGTCTTTCAACTCACCATCTAAACATGAAAACGCTGTTATGTTTATGACAGCAATAACACAGTCCAAATGCTAAGCGGGGTTTGCTTATTGAAAGCAGAGGCGGCTCCCTGTTGGGACGTCCAGTCAGAATGTAGCAAGATTGTGACAACCTGCAAAGAGACAGAAAGCAGTCTTCTCTTTGTTGTGTGCCTACAGACCTCCTGCCCTCCGCTGAAGTGAGAGACTGTTGACTGGATGGGTAACAGCGCCGTTAAACTACACAGAGCGAAGGTGAGGAACGCTAGCGCTGTACTTTTGTGTTTGTAAGTGTAAACAAAGGAAGTTTGCGGTGGAAGAGTGACTAGCATCGCTGAGACACACGTCATGCTGTGTGTAATGAGTGAGATCTTCAGGGTGGTTTTGCTGCACGCTACATCTCTTCTTCTGAACAGTGAAAGCTGCTTTATTTAGCATTGCTGATGTAGGCCTCAGATTTAAAGGGGAATTCACTAAGAATGAAATACGCCAACTGATGGCATTTTTTTTTTTTTTTCATTTGATATCTTGATATCAGTGACACGATGCACATATTTTTTTCCATAACTATTCATATATTCAGAAAACCTGTGTGTGTGTGTGTGTGTGTGTGTGTGTCTGTGTGTGTGTGTGTGTGTGTCTGTGTGTGTCTGTGTCTGTGTGTGTGTTAAGAATGTCAAGGTGATTAAAAGGATGACATTCTTAACAAGAATTCCTTATTAAGTATACTAGTTTGGCATGATATTTTAATATTATTTTTTTTAGAAATTAAAAGAAAAAATTCAATATTTATTTGACCACCAAATCAAAGTCCAGTGGTGAAAAGATGGTTTAAAAATTAAAATCCTATTTATGACAAGACAAGTTTATATGTTGTAAAATGTCAAGTGGTGTGACTGCCCAAAAACCTATTTTTAATTTAATATGTTTACATGTAATAATTAATGATATTTGTGAAATGAAAAAATGTATATTGAAAAATATATTGATTGACTGATTGATTGATTGAAAGTTTTATGTATAAACACAGATATTCATATATAATTTTATTTATTAAAGGTTACACAATATTATATTGTTGATGCGTTATTAAATTGAAACTGTTCATATATATATATATATATATATATATATATATATTAGTGCTGTCAATCAATTAAAAAAATAACTAATTAATCGCACATTTTTCTGAAATTAATCGCGATTAATCCCACCTAACATTAAAGTTTTTAAATATACTTTTATATTGCAATAATTTCACATTCAATCTTCAAATTAATGTACAAACATATTTTTAATATTTGTTTAATGGCATCTTTATTTTTATGACTGAAGGCCAGTATCACTGATACCAATTAATACTGATTTCCCTATAAAAATGTTTCCCCTAATATTTAACCATTGACTATAGCCATTCACCTTTACATTATAATTAAGAGCCATCAATTTTAACATTTATTAGACTTTAAAATAACTTCTAATTTAAGTGAACTTTAAACAATCTTCACATAAACCCATTATAATAAATGTCATATTTACCTGTGCCCTTCAGCAGAAATATACAGAAATTGAATAAAGTTATCAAACACTAAATTCTAAACTAAATACACATGAATCCTTGAAACTATAAAAGTTATTGATTTCCTCTTCTTTTCTTTTTTTTTTTCTTTTTTTTTGTTCTTGATGAACAGACATCACAGCAGCTGGTTATTAGGTTATTTTGGCTTCTATTTCTTTAAGAGCTGCCGCTACCGAACATGAC